>VZTZ01030714.1:0-11141 GCA_013400955.1 Drymodes brunneopygia
CGGAGATAGTTATTCCCCACAGTCCAACACAGCTGTGAATAAATTATCATTACCAGTTCCAGAAATTTCCGATTGTTTGTGTCCAGCAATGTTCCCCTCCAAGCACGTGCTGTGTTGCTCCTCAGCTTGTCAGCCCCTGCCTGCATTTTTCCAAGAGGTTTTTCCTTGCTGGATGCAACTCATTTTTTCCAAGAGGTTTCTCCTTGCTGGATGCAGGGCTTTGCAATGGTCTCCATTGGTTTATTCCTCCACCCTGCATAGTCCCTTCTGAAAAGCAAATACTTTTGCTTCAGAGAAACATGGAATGCTCTAACTAGCCATGGCTACTGCCTTCCTTCACATGCACACATACCCTGCAGTCACTATCCTTCCAAAACAGTTGAAATGGAGATAATGGTAAGGCAATTCTGTATGTTCTGATTACATACGACCTCATTAGGACATTTCTTCCTGTGAAAGAAAATTCTCTTCAGACAGTGAAATCTTGTTCTGGAACAAATAAGTCGATATTTTATAAAAAAGCAGTGTAGGGAAGGGGATTTCATTTTAGGAATTTTTTATTATTCAGTTTTTCTGAGAGAAAAAGAAAAGGAAAACAGCAAAATGACAAGAAAAATAGAACAAGAAGAACAATTGCTGTATTTCAAAGCCAGTGAAAATTAGACTAAGCCAAATGGAAATCATAATTCTTTTACTTTCCTTGTTGCTCAGACATGGGTAATAGGCTTGGCAAAGCGTCAAGAAGAACAGGGTCCAAGCTGTGGTGTGTTTAGAAGAATCAAAAGGCTGTTCAGAAGAGAGGAAGATTTCAGCACACCTCAGAGGAGAAAAGTCTGAAGTTTATCTACAGCTTATTCCTTACAAAGAGGATAAAGCAGAGCAAAACATAGAATGCAAAGACACTTTCCAACTTTGGAAGGGAAACTAAGGCAGTAGGGCAGTCTTGCCAGGTACACTTTGTTTCTTTTGATTTCACATAGTGTGCTTTAAGTCAAAAGTACATTGATTTATTAAAATATGAGTATTGATCTAATATCAATACTCAACTCAAGATGGACAAAGACTCTCTAACGGGGTTGTTAGAAAGCGTATGTTTATTTCAGCGCCAGGCAGCTGTGTGGGATAGCTCCCTAATACGCAGAGCAAAAGCACAACACAAGATCTATATATTTACAAAAGTCCTGAATATTCAAAATATAAGGATACATTCATCATATTAATACCTCTCATTCCCCGCTTCATATGGTAATTAGCTGAATACTTATTGAGCATGCGTAGTTTGTCTTTTAATTTGAGTAGGTGGTCGTGAAATTTGAGGAGAGGGCAAAAATTATGAAGTAAAATTTGTCTTCCTCACTTTGAACTTTTCGCTTTTTGGTTTTTTGACAATACAAATTACTTCTAAGGGAGCTTTTAGTTCCCTTCTACATGTCTCTTCAATACAAAAATTAGTAACTGTCTACATTTCTTTAAATCTATGAAGCAATGTTTTCTATTTCCCATTGCAAGCACAGCTGAGTAAACACCAAATGACAAGTAATTATTTACTTACATTCTAAGCTTACTTCAAACATAATTCTTTAGTTAATTATTGATTCTTTTAATTGGTTCCAGCTGGGTCTACTTATTGAATCCATTTCAACAACACTAACTTTTGTCTAAAATTCTAGTTTTTAAAACTCTGTGCTTCAACATGGCAAAATTAAAAGCATGAGCAGGATAATAAGCTTTAAAAGCTGTAAAATGTGGGCTCAGGCATTGTGAAACACAGAATATGTAATAGTACCTAAAACAGAAGTCAGAAAACACCGTGAGTCAAATTCTCTTGCAGAAGGTACCTGTCAGAAATTAAATTGGCGGAAATTGCCAGGTGTTTCATAGTGCTTGCATGCTTCAAGCAGAGGAGCTGACAGGCCCAGAAAGTTAACATATTTCACATTCTTTTTGAGAGAAACCCCAGGCAGAGAGCTTTGCTATCAAGAGGATCTGAGTCCCAGGGCCTCATTACTGATGTAGCTTTAGCTGCAGGAGTAGAGGGACAGTATTTTAGTGTCATAGACCATCCTTCCACTATTTCCAAGGTTATTTCACAATGAAATAGCATTGCATTTGTTCACACTTCTCATGAAAGTGTGCTGCGAATATCAAAATGCACAGAAATGATCCAGTGTCAGGAAAAAACAAACTTACACAGTGGGAATCTTAAGGAGGTGAGCAACTGTTTCACCAGAGAAGGCAAAGATCTAGAAGTAGCTTTCTGCTTGGGAAATCCCTGCATACCTTGTTGCACAAAACCGAAGCAATATACTGGGGGAAGGATAATATTTAACACAGTTACTCCATCCTTTCCTTCACATGCCACAGGATGACAGTGAGTCCTTTTGGGTTAGGCAATGACATGTTCCTAGGATCATTGCATAAGGGCATTCATGCATGTAAAGAAGTTCTCATGATGGAGCTAAACAGACAGTACCCTCTGAAACAGATTAGCTTTGGAGGTTAAAAGTAACCTTGGCATTTTCAAGCAATGAGGTCAGCTAAACATTAAAGTAGCTTACTGGGCAAAGAAGTTGGATTGTCTTTGTTTGGGTTCTTTCAAGGCAGATTTGATACATTTCAGAAAGATGTTCTATTTGTTTGGGGTTTTTTCTAACTGACTTTGAGGGGAGGAAATGCATTTCTGAGTATTTCAGAGGTCACAATAATTGGTCAAGGGAGTAGTGCTTCAGTGCTTTGGGGATGGGAACTTAAGGTCCATGACAGCTCATTTAGATTTGTTTTTAAAAGCCAGCTTAGAATCATTACTATGGGCGTAGTCAGGATCTGGTAGAGTACAGTCCATACATTGAAACAGTGACTTCCAGCTGGTCCTGTACAGAAGATACAGTTTGGGACACCAGATCCACACAGACCACATCTGTAATGTTCTTTGTCATGCTCTATAAAACCACATCCTGGACCCCTTTCTGATCTACTGTTCTCTAATGTCTTCTACCATTTCAGTTTTCAGTTCTCCTCTTCTTCTGACCCTGCACACCTGAGAGACTTTACACAAACTAATCTGTTTAATTCAGGTCCTTTATGGTATTTAAGAAGGCAGTTCCAGACAACTGTTCTGTCTGAGGGAAGGAAAGCCTTCTGTTTCAAATACATCACCATTTGCGTACAAACAGTTGTCTTGGTATAAGAAAAATTGCAGGGGTTTGCAAATGAGTTGCTGAAAATTTACAGAGGAGAAAAGAGGAGGAAAACATAGACACTGCCTTACTTCCATTTCTCTCCTTTCTCCTCTTCTCCCTTTTCCTCTTTTGGATTATTTGATGTATAAACAGGTTTTATTATGAACTTTGCTGAGAATATTAATATTATCCTTGTACCTTGCTTGACACATAGCAACCTTCCAATAGGAAAGATTGCAAAACTCACAGGAAACTATGGATATTTGGGCTTGCCTTTACATTTGAAGTCCTGACCTCTGTTCTTGTAACATGTCACTTCTGAGTACCTTTACTTAATTAGCAGACAATTCATGTTTGGAAGTGACCTTGGAGGTGAAGTCCCATGCAGAGGGTGTTATGCTGGTGATAAGGGTACCAGAAACTGCAGCAAGGTTTGCAGTGGAGAGGAAAGGTCACTTGTTTCTTACTAACAGCACAAGATACTGCTGCTACCTGGGAATCTGATGAGTCTGCTAAACTGCAAATTGAAATATAAGAAAAGCCAGCTGAACACCCTGGAGAAGTTTTCATTGTAGCCCCTTTACAAAACTCCAGCAGCTAAAAAGAAGCTTAATTGAACCACATCCCTAAAGAAGAAGAGATTTGCCGTCACTGGAGGGTCTGCTGTGACTCAGCTACTCCTGGCTATGCAATGGCCTCCAGAGGATCTACCGCTGAATCCTTGGCCATGTGCTTTAATCATAGGCTGAGCTTTTGTGAATTAGCATGTACGTCGTTGAAATTCACTTTTATTCCATTGCCTCTTCATGGTGTGAGCTCAGTTTGAGGTGAACAGGAAAATAAGCCTCTTAAATAGAAGAAATCTAAACAGAGAAATCCAGGGTCTGTTTTTCTACAGAAGGTACTATCTCTACCTTACCTGTCTCATTTCTTAAATTACACCCAGTCTCCCATGGCATCTACTGCAAAGAAGTATTGCTGGAGTAAAGCCAGGCAGTGCTAGGTTTGATGCCACTGAGGGCTGGCTCCAACCATGCTGCAGAGCACCTGCATGGAGCCCTTCTGCCTGTGCTGGCACCTGGCTGCACCACAGCATTTCAGAGAAAACTCGCATTGCACCTGTGACAAGGCATTACCCACTCGTACTGAACCTACTTTTGGGCCTTCTGACAATGTTCCATTTGCTTTTTGGACCAGGTAGACTCTCCTGTGATTCTTCTTTGACCTAGGGAAAAGCAGACATCACCTGCCCAATACATCATAGTGGGTATCTGGATAATTTGTCTGCAGACCAGAAGAAGACTGCTGTCAGAAATGGGCTACCAGATCACTGAAATTAGATGACACACAGCCTCATTTCCCACCTCCACCCATCCAGTTTATTCTGAACAGGTAACCTGCAAGAAAGTAGACTTTTACAATTGTTCCTGAATTTCATCTCACTTTTTAATAAGTTGAACTGCAGCTCCATCTCCAGACATTGACCCAGGCTTGTCAGCATGGAATATCCTGGCTCAGAGCAGATAATTCTGTGATGAGAGATGAGGTGGAAACATGCAGAGTGAATCTGAAGGAGGAATAATTTTGGGGAACCAAACTATAATCCCCTTTCTGTATTTCTCAGATCCAAATTCCACATGTGCATAATTTGCGTCGAGAAGGAAGCAGCCAGAGAAAGGAAGAAATACATAATTTAGAGTAATAAACAGCAATCACCGCACATCTTAAATATACTTCCTCATGCACACAGTCACTGAGTGGATTTAATCGAAACCAATTCAAGGCCTAGGACAAATTCTTATTTATCACTCTGAGGGCTTTCCCTGCTTTACTCCCTCTCCTAGGCTGGAACAAAAGTCTGCTCGGTGGGGAACTGCTGTTTACATCCAACTTGTGCTAGGCATCATCCTTTAAATCCATGCTTACACAAAAGAATCTCCACAGTCTGAAACCCTGAACTCTGTGTTTATCCTAAACACACACATTCAACTATTTATATGGACAAATCCTTTGGAAGACAATAGCCAAAGGTAATGTTGAGCTTTAGAATGGATAGGAAAGGGAGAAGCTATAGAGTTTAAATGCATGCTGTTTTCTCCTGTAGTTTCTGAGTGCTATAAAAATGTTTGGTGTGTACTTGAATGGAAATGTGCAATGCTGTTCTGTAACATACCTTGAGCTAGAAGAGCTAGAGGGCCATTAGAGATGGTAACAGAGTGCTGTCTCAGCTGTAGACTTGTCTCCAGCTGAATTTCCTAGTACTCTCTGATAGAATTACCACTTTAGGCACAATTTTCATCTCGAGGTTTCCTTCCACTGCTTTTTTTTTTTCTTTCTTTTTTTCTTTGCTTTACTTCCTTCCCTCTCCTGCATGGAAAAAGACACATTTGTCTCTGTCCAAAACTGAGATATTGTCTTTGTGATTCCTTCCTCTCTCCCCGCTTAAAATCTGCATTCCCAAATTAGGACTGGCATGATTTAATTAAGACAGACATAAGAGAGAGAGAATGCTCCAGAGAAAGGCTAGAGTAGGAGTAACAGGAGGAGAATTGTGATTTTTTTTCATTCCTGCTCAGGCATAATCTTAAAGACATGAAGCAACACACATGCCTACTCAAGTCGTTAGCAAACTAATTGTGCATTACAAGACAGCAGAGCCACACTGTGCTCATTATACTCTGTTTAAAGATGGTTTTAGGGCAGTCAGAAGGCAAATCAAACATACCTAGACATAAGGCTGGATGGGGAAGATTGCCTCTTTCCTTTTAAGAGGCATAGGAGAAGTCATTTGCTTTAGCATCAGTCTGTCTTCATGAAAGACTGAATACAGAGCCTGAATTGCCTATCTGCCTAACTCAAAGGGGCCTTTGAATAAGAGACTCCTTTTCTGATTTATCGAGAAGAGAAGGGGAAGAAGGACTTGCTCAAGTGATCCATTCCTCTGCCTAGGTAGAGTGGCAGGCAACAAATGGCTAAAGGCAGATGGTCGTGCTGGTAATGGATATTTGCCAAAAAAAACCAAAACAAACCAACAACTTTGAGGTGTACAGAAGTAAGAGATTGTTTGAAGAGTATATCCAGGGAGAACTTCCATGGTTATTGAACATAGACTCAACATGTATGGGAAGTGGAGAACTGGATTGCCTGTGCATATGGTTAGAACACGGGTATGAATATTTATCCTAAGAGGCTGAAATACAGGTATTTTTATCTCAGAAGGTACTTCTGTACTAATACAAATAGCCCAAATTGATAAAAGACTCAAACAAATTTGTCCATGAACAGCAGACTTCATCTCCATCCCTGGTGATACAGCTATACTGCTCATTTCAAAAGGATAAAATTTATTTTTCAGATTTGCATGACCTCATACTAAAACTACATCAGCCATAGCAGGTTTTAGAATTTCTTTGAGAAAAAGGAAGTTAAATTTATCATAGCTGTTTTTCAAGCATTTGATACATGAGAACCAGTCTTCCCCATTCTAGGTAGCATAGTGATCCTACATGAGGATGTTCATACTCAAAGAGTTCAACTTTAGTCTGCTAAATTCAGCCATGAAAGAACTAGGAATTCCACCATAAAATTTGCCTCCCTTAGATATCTTCCTTCTATACATTCTTTGCTCTGTGTGTACTACTTATGCAGTATACTCTGTGGAGATGACAAAGATCCCAATCAGTACTACTGTAAACTGTATTATAAGGTGTGATTTGTCCCTTAAATGTAGGCATTTAATGCTGTTTTAGCCATTCTATGGCATGAAAAAATTTCTTTTTTTAAATCAGATTATTGTCTATCCAGCCATCTGCATCCTTACAATATTGGAATATAGGTAGGATTCTTTTACATAAGGTGTTCCATGCAAAGATCTGTGCTTACAAAGGCATTTGCATTCTGCTTTCTTTATACGCATGGACAGAGCATGTACAGCAACTAGACATCTTACACTGTGATTTTCCTGTCTGTATATGCACTGCTAGGCAGTCCAGGACCATGACTAGTCTAGACAGACCTTGTCAGAGACAGTGAGATGGACTGGGAATAGAATTGCTGGGAAGGGTGTGAGCAGGACTGTGTTCATCGGTGTTCCTTCACAGCCTTCCGTTAGTACCTCAGGTCACCACCCATGAGAGAAATTCCTCTCCTTTGACCTGATCAATGTAAGACTGGCCATTTAAAGCTACATCATGCTTTCAGGTCACTGACTGATTTCTTGTGTCTGCTCTAGAGAGGCTCCAAACTGCCTAAATATGGAAGCCTGCAAGAGAGACTGCCCTGAACCACTGCTTGTGCAGCTTCCCATGTTACCTGGTGCTCCGTAGAGCTGGAAAGTGCTTATGGCTTCACAGTCTATTGTACAAGTGTCACTAGTCTGTACACAAAGACTGGACTTGCACCCACTGTGCTCTGCTGCACTGAACAGCATTGCTCAGTCTCTGTTGCTGTCACCATGCATTGAATAGAGCACCATTAAAGTACTTTAAGTACTTATTTATTTCCTTAGATAACAAAGAGAAACACAGCAGCACTTTGTGGACTATTTGTTCCCTGAGAGCAGGAGGCAAAACCATTTCATAGCAGCCTCCAGAGACAAAGGAGAGTTCATTATAAAAACTTGACAACAGCATTGCTGCCCACCTGATTCCCAGCCCTCAGCACAAATCTGAGCATGGACCAAGGATCAGTCCATTACAATGCTCTTCCCTTGCACAGCCCCTCATGACTGATGGTGGATATCTTACTTGTCAGTACAAATGCTCAGAGAGTCCACATGATTGATGTTCATGGCCTAAAACAATTCAGTACATTTGTTTTGTCCATTACATCATTATCTTTCAGAAGTTTCCATCAGATTAACAATTTCAGTCAGAAAATAGGATATGTCCTGTTCTCTCCTCTTCCCCCCAGATGAGTTTCTAGCATAACCATCTAGCTAAGTTGCACTAAACAAAAAACCAAGCAAAAAAACCCCAGCAAACAAACAAACAGACAAACAAAACACCCCTCAAAAAAGGGACCCAGGCTGTTGTTCAGTCTCCTCTTACCCTCCCCTTTGTTGGCAGAGAACCATAAGGCTTTCTTTACAGTACAGACTATAGACAAATGTGCAGTGTGAGTAAATATAGAAAGAGCTTGTCATCCTGGTTACCAGCAGCCCAAGAAGTCCTAGCCAGCATTAGTATACCAGCACATAGTAAGACTATTTTCCCTCACAAGACTTGGCTCATCATCACCAGATCCTGTCAACAGAAACCTCACCTGTGGAATTTCACTAGACTCCTGGAGACTGTCTCTGGTGCATGGCTGCTGGTCCAGCTAGAGATTTAATATTTACTGATGATCTCTGGGACTTCCAAGGCCTAGATAAAACTGCACTGGCAGCTCACTTTCTCTGAACATGCGCATCTCCAGTTCCCTACAGCAGGCTTAAGCCCAGAAGACAATGCTCCCAGTATCAGATATCCTTATTGCAGTCCCAAGGTATAGTAAGTAAATCCCAGTTTCTTTTCCCATCCCTCATTATTTTCTCTTTCCAGAGAGTGCTGCTCAAAACTTTCCAGCTAAGGTTCTTCACCTTTGTCGAAACAAGTGCACCTGCTCACTTGAGACATCCTGCATCAGTTCAGGCTGGAGGGATGGCTTGTAGTGCATCCTAGAGACAGCAACCACCATATTCTGGGTATGCTGCATACAGCATGATTTGAGCCATCTCTTTGATCTTCAAGAGACAGAAGAGCAGCTTGAGTTACTTTATCTGACATGATATATCTGCTCCAGCAATTTGATAGTGAACCACTGTTCAGCAACATGAGTTTAAATAGTTTGCACTGAAACACAGTCTTTTCATGTAACTGTGACTCCTGGGGGTTTTTTTTCATATAGCATGGTGGTGGAAAAATATGTCAAAATAGTAGTCTGTTGAAAAGGCTGAAAACCAGTCAATCTGCAATTAAATTTCAGATTGCCAAAGTGCACTTTGTACTCTAGTTTATCATGTGCTAGTATGTGGTTTCTTAAAATCTAGGCATTATAATTTTGAGACATCTAGCAAACATATCAAAGTGTTCAGCTTCATTAGGTCCTGCATATACTTTTAATGAGAAACAGGATTTATAGGACAAGAAGCTTAACACAATATGGGAGTCTTGACATAAATATTTCTTAAAAATATTGTGCTTATCCACTAAGGGAAACATTTTTCCTCAATGGTTGTGAGGGGAGTTGTAACTAGATGAGCTTTAAGGTCCCTTCCAATCCTAACCATTCTATGACACTATGATTAGCTCAATCAAACAGCCAGAACAAAATGGGTTTGTGTTCTATGCTAGACACCTGAGTGCAGTGACAGTACACACAGACGGGAGAAAAAGTGTTTGAAGAGGACATAGGGAAACTCAGCAGCAACTGAAAGAGGAAATAGCCAAAATGCATGTGCATATTCTTCTTGATGCCATTTCAAATGCTTCTTTCTCCTCAGGGAAGGAGGAGGCTGTGCAGAATCCTCCATGCTGAGCAGCTAAATGATTTTTTCCTCATGAAAGTTGGGGGGAATGAGGCTGCCACTGACTCCCATCCTCAGCTATGGAGTGTAATTGTGCCCAGGGCCAGGCAGCTGCTGCCTCCTGCCTCTAAATGGAAAGGAAGCAGTGCTTGTATTTTTAAGGAGGATTTTGACTGAAGTGAAATAGAGCAGTTGCAAAACATGCAAATAGAGTTAAATGAGAAGGCACTTGTTTCTCTTCTTCACGTTGGAAGAAGGAAAAGCTGGGAGTCAGCCAGACAGCTGCAGCTGAGTCTTGCTTTGAAAAGACTTACTAAGGCAGGAGAAATTGGGATTAGCTGGAGACAGGAAGGTAAAAAGAATTTAACTTGAGAAGAACAGGCACTAATTACCTGTCAGGGAAGGGGAGGGTCCATGTCCCATTTCTTCTCAGTTTCAGTTATCCACAGGGATTGCCTGTCCCTTTATTCTGCTCTGAGGTTTGACCAAGTANATGCTAGACACCTGAGTGCAGTGACAGTACACACAGACGGGAGAAAAAGTGTTTGAAGAGGACATAGGGAAACTCAGCAGCAACTGAAAGAGGAAATAGCCAAAATGCATGTGCATATTCTTCTTGATGCCATTTCAAATGCTTCTTTCTCCTCAGGGAAGGAGGAGGCTGTGCAGAATCCTCCATGCTGAGCAGCTAAATGATTTTTTCCTCATGAAAGTTGGGGGGAATGAGGCTGCCACTGACTCCCATCCTCAGCTATGGAGTGTAATTGTNCAGCTGTGGGGTGTAATTGTGCCCAGGGCCAGGCAGCTGCTGCCTCCTGCCTCTAAATGGAAAGGAAGCAGTGCTTGTATTTTTAAGGAGGATTTTGACTGAAGTGAAATAGAGCAGTTGCAAAACATGCAAATAGAGTTAAATGAGAAGGCACTTGTTTCTCTTCTTCACGTTGGAAGAAGGAAAAGCTGGGAGTCAGCCAGACAGCTGCAGCTGAGTCTTGCTTTGAAAAGACTTACTAAGGCAGGAGAAATTGGGATTAGCTGGAGACAGGAAGGTAAAAAGAATTTAACTTGAGAAGAACAGGCACTAATTACCTGTCAGGGAAGGGGAGGGTCCATGTCCCATTTCTTCTCAGTTTCAGTTATCCACAGGGATTGCCTGTCCCTTTATTCTGCTCTGAGGTTTGACCAAGTAGTGCCATCAGGATACCATGCTTGGCCTTATTGACCAGGTTAGCAGTCACCATGAACAGGTATCCATCCCTAAAAGTGCCACACAACTCAGTAATGCTCTGTTTAAGCTACTGTGGTGGTATATCTTATATCAAAACCTCCCGGCATAAAAAAGGAGGCGGAGTCAGAAATGAGGTATTCCAAAGCAGTTATTACAGCTTCCACCTCCAAAAAGCTCATTAAAACCAGGTGAGCACCTGGAAAAGCTCTCTTTTCAGCTTCCGGTGGACTGA
>VZTZ01030736.1:0-13217 GCA_013400955.1 Drymodes brunneopygia
AGGAAGAAGCTCACAGCTTCTGATCAGGCAGCACCATCTTTCTACCAGCTACTGCTGAAAGCAGAAGCTGCATGTACAGAGCAGAATTAAAAGATAATACATTTCTTCAGTTGTGAGGAGCACCTGAGATATTAAATGATTGGAGGATTGCTAAGGTATATGGGCTACATGAAATGTACCACACGCAGAGGAAGGCAAACTCTGCCATGAGAGGAAGGAGGGTGTTGCACAACGAGGCACAGATGAGATGGGATGCCTACCATGACACTTGGTTGCTGGAATATGAACCAACCTGAGAGGAATCTAGATCAGGAAACATAGGCTCAGGAATCATATAATTGGTTGGAGGAGGCTCATTTAACTGCACCTGATTTAACATTTGGTTCACGTCCTCTGCTTTCCAGGCCCCTTCTTTTGCTTGCTGAAGTTTGTAAAATGGCATCCCTAGGTATCCCAAGAGAAGGAAAAGAAGACATCTAAGAACAAAATAATGTGTCAAAGATTCAAAAATTAAAATAAAAAGCATCTAACAACAAAACTAGCTATAAAAGGATTTTTTAGCAGTCATGCATATTTTAAAGCTTCTGATAATAGAGAGCTTCTCACTTCCTTGAGCAATTGCTTTCTACTGGGTTTATCTGTTGAGAGTAACCAACAAGAACAACACGGGCAAGTCTGTCAACACAAATAGCACAGGTTCCCAAGTCAAACTGTTTCTAGCAGCTTTGGTTTAGTAGCACTCACAGGAGTGAGCTACAGAGACTTGTCANATAATGCAGTATTTTCTATTTTAACTGTAATCTCTAGGTTTGTGTTGTTACAGCTACCAAGCACTGTTGGATCAGAACTATCCATTAACTCTGTTTCAGTAAAAGAATCCACATCGCCAGTTGGGACACGAATGTTTGTGATCTCTGGCGCAGGGAATGAAGTTTCACTGCTCACTTCCTGACAGATGGGCTCTAGCTTTATAGTTTCTTGGACCTCTCTCAGCTGAACTGGGGTTTCAGTCTGTATTTCCCCAAGTTTGACATTTGGTTGGATGGTTATGGAAAGCCCTTCTAGTACTAGCTCCTCTTTCAGCTCTTGTTTCAGAGAATGGGGCTGCTCCATACACCTGGTCACATTTTCAGCTGAAGGCTTTTGATCCTTTTCTGGCAGAGGAGGAAGTGAGGTCTCTTTTGATTTGTGTTTCCTTTCTTTGGAACGTGATCGGGATCGCAGTCTTTTTTCCTTTGATTTGTTGCTTTTGTGCTCCCAAGATCGAGATGCAGACCGAGACCGAGATCTCCACTTTCTCCTCTCCCGAGATCTGGATCTTGATCTCTTTCTGTCCCTTGACTTCAAGCTACTTTCTTTATCATACCTCTGATAGCTTTTGTCCCTCCTATGCTTCTGCCTTTTAGTCCTCTCCGTGCTGTTCGACCAGGAGCGGTCCCTCCACCTTGATCTTGAGTGAGACCGTCTTTTCTTTTTTCTATTTTCATAAAACTCAGAAGTACTTCCAGGACTACCTGAATGTGACCTAGATTTCCTTCTGTCCCTAGACCAAGAAGTTTTTCCCTTCTTATCCTTGGTTTTATCCTTTGTTTTCTTTTTTTTAGATTGTTCATGACTGCTAGAACGGTCAGTAGAAGACCGCCTGCTCTTGGATTTTAACATGTGTGTTTTGCTGTGCTCTTCCCCACCTGACCAAGAGGTAGACCTGGAGCTTCGGTCCCTTGACTGTGCTCTACCTCTTGACCCTGAACGTGACCTCTTATGCACTTTGACAAGCGCTTTTTTCCTTTTCATCTTCTTCTTGCTTCGGGAGCTGGAGTTTGAACAGGATCTGGAACGTGATTGCCTCTCTGCTTGTTCTACCTTTTGGACTTTCTGCTGCCCATCACTCTTTGAGGGACTATCTGGTTCTACTTTCACATTAATATTAGGTCTAATCAATTCCTCAGCGTTAAAGAACACATTAGGTCTTTCTCTGCTTTCCTCCTTTGAACATTTTGTATTAGAAATTTCCTTAACAGCAGATGAAGTGCAAGGACTGCCTAGGACCTCTTCCTCATCCACATTGTCCCGTTCCTCTGTATCAGAGATCTGTTCTACAATCCTGCTTGCTACTGTCACATCATCACGAGACTCTGTGTTACTAGATGGCACATCAGAGTCAGTCCCAGATCCAAATATGTTTTCTACCCTGTAAGGCGTGAAAAGACGGACAGTTTGAAATGTCTGAACTTTTGGATTTTCAATGGAAATAGTCCTGGTGATATTAGTTAGTGGGATCCCTGAGCCAAGCCTTTCAGGACTGCTGTTTGCTGAACTCGAGTCTGATCCTGTTGGCTCAAAGGGATCATAGATTTCACTTTTGACCTGCTTTTTCTTTACTAAGAAAAGAGGTGAAGGACTCTCCTTCTGCTGCACTTCATCATCCACAGGGCGGAAGGTATTACAAAATCCTGGGTTAGACAGCCTGCTAGGATGTCCTGTGTTCCCGGGAATATTGATTTTAAAGCTCTCAAAAGAGCCTGAGCCTTTGCCCCTTGAAGAGCCCAGCAGTGATGAACTGCTATAGCCACCAGGATTGGTGGAGAAAGACACCCTGCTTGGACGTGACTGTTGCTGAGGTTCCTTGGAATTCGACTTCTGACTTTCCACCCTGCCACCCTTTCCCGGCTGGTTCGTGCTCCCTTTGCCAGTCAGCTGGGTTATACAGGAGCTGGGGATGTCACAGCTTTGGCTTCCTGTGGGTTCTGGTTCCACCTGCTTGCTGCTGGTTTCTTTTTTAATCTTTGGTATCCTGGGAAGCTCAAAGATGTCAATTCTCTGGGAAGGTGGTTTTACTGGCTGCCTCACAGTTACAGCTTTTGAGCCAGAATTCAAGTTAGAGCTCAGGGGCTTTGAAGATGAATCAGTGGGTACAAAGTTTTTAGATTTTCCATTGAATCTGGGCATTTCATCTAACTTTGAGCCATGCCTGCTCAAAGCCGCTGCATTCTGAGTCTGGACAGACCTGGGTGTCATTGAATATTCTGATTTCACAGTTGCCTTTTCCGGTGCAGTCTGTGCAGGGCTTGCTGCAGACTCGCTCCTCCCCAGTGAGGGGGCAGGTGATGAGAACAAGCCTGAGGAGAAGGGTCTGGAGCAAGCAGTCAGCCCCAAGGAAGCGGAAGGTCCAGCCATGGAGCTGCTTGCTGTGGTCCCTGAGTGTGCTGTACTTGGGTGGGTGTTACACCCTGAACCATCCTCCACTCTCGAGTCACTCGCTGATTTTCTAGGAAATGGAGCTATGGCACACAAACAGACAATTCAGCTTTTCAGCACACATCCGGACATTTTCTGCACCCATTAACAGAAGTACCAAGCTAATTATTTAAAGTTCTACTGTAGTTTGTAGACACGCCACACATTAATAAAGGAGTCAAATAGTTCTTTTGGTTAGACACTCACAGTTTAGTGCCAGACAACCACATCTTTGAGGCAAACACTAATGTTTAGGAAATAAATCATTCAGTTCTGTAGGCATTACCAGATTAGTGCTTATTATGTTGTAGCTGCTGATTGACAGAAATGACTATAACAGAGGACATTAGAGGTACTTATTTTAAAAATAAAGCTCTAAGTTCCAGTTTGAAGAGATTCTTTTCAAGTAATGCCATGCCAAGGGAAGACACTGCTGGAGATGACAGCACATATTTAGAGCTCTACTTTTGCAAAGAAATTTCTTGCCAAGGTCCTTCATCCTGCTCTTCAAACTGAAGTAGGGATCACAGGCACGGCAGCAATGCATGATACGTGCCAGGAAAATTGGGTACTAAGATAATTTTGGTCTATCCAGTCCTACATTTTTTATAGCAAAGCATGAAACCACTGTGCAGTTCTTTTGAAAGAAGAAAACCATGTATTAAAATTAAAATCCTCCAGTAACATCTCAGGTCTGCAATTAAAACACAGACCAGCAACACTATTTCAGAACATCCATCTTATAAAACAGATTACTGTTGGCAGCTACTAAATCAAAAATAAACATTCTAGTGCTCAGTAAGAGTATCCCTAAGTTTAAAGCTATGCAGTCTGTAGGATCAGGGCAGATGTGGATGAAACAAAGAGGCAAATAGCACTAGGAGGTGGCAAGTCCTTACCTTCCTTTTTTGCTGTCAGTGAACCATCTCTGTTGATGACCACATCTGAACTGCTCATCATGAGAAGGCTCTGTCCAGACAGGATACTTCCCAACAGATCAGGCACAGGAGCAGCTTCTGCTTCTTGATCAGGACTCAAGGCAGGCACACTGCTTCTGCATGTTTCAGAGGGGTTACATTTCCTTTACTCTTACAGCACTTGTTCTATACGCACACATTACATTAAAAAGAAACCAAAGTCAAGGGTATAAACAGAGGTCAGCCAGGGAAGTTCACTTGTAGTTTTGGCTTCACTAGAGTCATTCAGTCCCCATCTTTCTCTGACAAACAGAAGATGAAGCTTTTACTGACTTCCCACAGGAATAACACAAGATAAAAAAGCATATAGTCATACCTGAGACTTATGGTTAGCAAATGCTGATGCTCACTGTGTTGTATATCAAGATTAACTTTCCAGTGCATTTAAAAAGCATTTTTTGAGGATAAACCACTGGTTTATCACTTCAGAGATACTTCTATCCTAACTGCCTCTCTTGCCCCCACTAAATCACAACCATAAATATATTCCTCAGGCCTACACCTCTATCTAAAAAAATGACAGAGCTTGAACCAGTGTTTAACCACAAGGTGCCACTGGTAGGACAGCTAAGAGCATGACATAGAGAAATTACACTGAAAAACAACTGCAATGCTCCCACACATGGGACAGCACAAACACTCCCCTTTATGCTTTGCTCAATCTTATGAAGATGGTTTAAGTTCTCAGTTCTTGAAATATGGACTCAAAAGGTGCTTCTGGTGTTGACCTTTTTAGTTTTTCTTTCTTTGCTTTTGTGTTGATGGGATTTGGGGGATTGTTTTGCTTGAGTTTGCTAAAAAACAAACTTCCAAAGAGAGCCATTTCTTTGAGGAAGCTACATTTCATTTCTGTATGACAACAAAGCAAACTTTACTCACATAATGTACACCAAAACACCTGTAATAACATACAACAGAGAGACAAAATAGGAGCACTAGAAGAATCAGCTAAGGCCAGACCAGGACACTCAGTGCAGCCTAGGCAAATGGAGATTTTGGAAAAGCTGAGTATCAGCTAAACAGTTCCATCTTCTAAACAATATGCTACTCAGATAACTTGGAGGACATGGAGAGCTTCCTGAAAGGCTTCCTTCAGGACTGAGATGGGAAAGGTAGAGAAAGAATCCAAGTAATCATAGAAACATACTACCTTAATCCAGAGAAACCAACCTTCACCATAATCAGATGCATTAGAGGACAGCTATGCAAACCTTTTGCACCTTTAACCCCTTAAGCTGAGCTCCCTTCATTTCTCTTGAGCTCTCTCAGTGTTCTGTGACCCAGTTGGTACCTGCCTCAGTGACTTTCCTCATCCCTTTTCTTCTCATCGTGCTCCTGATTCCCTGTGTCCTACCCCTCAGTCCTGAAAATTCACCGTGGCTGCAAGTGGGGGGCAGCCAGGGCTCCCTGGCCTTGGCAGGCTTGCAACACACAGACAGCAAAACAACTCCTAAACCGCAGGATCACACCAAGCTTTTCCTCAATTTTCTGATCTCCAACAAATGGCAGCAGAACGGGGTGAGGTGGGTACAGCCCTCACCTCCTCAAGACGTACAATTGGATTCCCCAGCCCTCTCAAGAAGCAAGTGGGTTTTTAAAGGTTAATGAGACTGGGATTTAAAACATACTAATGGGGTTACTAAATAGTCACAAAACAAAAAGTGACAAGAGTCAGATTAGGGTAGAAATACCAATTTTAAATTTCAATGGAAATGTTAAAGGTTATGATAAAAGACTGTATGTTCAACATAAAAAAAGAATTCTTGCACAAATTGATGTGGTTATTTATCTACACTTGGGCAGGCATGCACTTAAACACACATGCACTTTTTAGAACATAGGGTAAGAAAAGGGTTGAACAAGGATGATCACCAGGTTTACTCTTTTGTCAGGGTCATTAGACAACTAAGAATAAAAAAATAACAATGTATTTTTACCTGGGAAGTCCCACAGAAATGGGTCTAGCTACAGGACGGTGAGACCTCAGTGCTGACTGGGAGAGAACTCTCCTTTTGGCACTCACTGGTGAATCTGGATTTGCTGGAACCTCTTCATTGCTGTGATGAAACACACACACACACATGAACCCTGAAATTGTTTGAAATGTTTTTCACATCAAAGATGATACTGCTATGACAGATACGGTTAGAGAGCATCCTTTGTTTTATTATGATTTATTAAAAGATATTTGTGTAATATACTTACTTTCTGTTCTGCCTAACTAGAACAGCTTGATTCAGACAGCAGAGACTCAAATGTATATTTTCATATCTAAAATGTTATATGGACAATTTTCTTTTATGAAAGGATCAGAAAGAAATATTCAGTGGAAAATTAAATTTCACTAACAATAGTTTCAGATGCCTCCTCCTCAAAAATTCAAAGTTTATGAGTGACACGAACTATGGCATAGTAAGATTTCTCCTGAATTTAGAGTGTCTGGAAAAATGAAGACAGAAAGAGGAGAAGCACGGAAGATTTCAGAGGTCTATTTAGTTCTGTGTTTACCGTATACCAAATATGTCAGCTGTCTTCACTTAAAATAAATAAATAAAATGTGATGGATTAGGATCAGACCCCTTCAGATTATAATCGTTCAATAACTCCAGAGATCTTATTAAAGGTTTTCAGAAGACTGATTATTTCAGAAAAACTCTTTAGAGGAGGCTGATTCCTTACAAACTCAGCAACTCAGCCCAGAAGGAAAGAAAGAACAGAAACGTGTTATCACGGGTTGTGTACCCAAAGCTGCCTTCAAATGTGAGATCCACACGTACAAACAACCCAACACCTGTTAAATTACCAGGTCCCTGACTGCAATACAGAGATCTCTCACCTTTCATAAGGATCCAACTCGTATGGATCCCCAAACACAGAGAGAGAAGCTGCACCAATATCTGCTCTCATCAGCCCAAGCGAGGGCTCCATTGGTTTGTACATGGAAGGGAGTGAAGCCCCACGCACAGGTTTGCTGAGACCAAGAGCTCTTGCAATACGGGAGCGAGTAGTAACCTCATTTTTCTGCTGCACAGATAAAAAGATTTGGTTATTTGTATGTTAGGGCAGGGAAATTTGCGTTTAAAGCCCCAAATTCTTCATCTAGGCTAAGTACAGCCATCAGGTTACTACCATCAGTAGCTCAAGTGGTGTGCATTTACTGTCCATGTTTGTTTAAAAGCATTTATGAAACTTTTAACTATGGCCACATGTCTCTTCAAACAGAGACTGTATGTATCACATATAAGTGACCAGATAAATTAAGCTTCCAAAAACTCTGTAATAATGTAAATTCAAAATTGTTGGTTCCTTATTAAATGCTGGAGGGACAGTTCTTGCTCTAAGATGAAGACTCTAGTAATAAAGTAGCTGACAAAAAGAATCAAGCTGATGCAGAGTATTCAGTCTAATTTACAAGAGAACACTCCCCACAACTGAAAACTGTGGGTTTGCAACAACACAGCCACAAACATCCACAGCCTATTAAAAAGAATAGGTGCTGGCAATTTTAACTGAGCTTGCATCAGTATCAAGTAAACACTACAGCTGAACGGCAAGGCAGGACACAAAGCCTGCAGGACATGCTTTACATTCTGACCCTACAGTCCGGGTAACAGGATTTGTCAGCAAAGCCAGCAGGCCTGTCTGGAAGTTACAATTCATTTCCTCATAGAGCATCTTTCCGGAGTACACTGGACACATCCCACACAGACTCCCACCAGAAAGAAAGGTGCCTGCTACGACTGTAAGGTGGCATTTCATCCCACCGAATCCCATGTTGTAGTGCTTTTACAGAGGGCTGAAAATGGCAGATATTGACTGGCAGAAACTCACTCACATGTGATCTTACTCTCATCTTTTTCCCCCTTCTCTTCTTTGTCAGACGCTTGCGTCTCTTCAGCTGTGCCCCTGAACTCTTCTTCCCAGCAGCAGATTTTGTCTGAGTTCTTTTGCCTCCTACTTTCTTCCGCCTTCCTGATGGGACAAAACCCAGTGATCTAGCTATGTGCTGGCACTGTATTGTACTCTGTACTCCCCTTTTCATCCCCCCACGACACATAAAGCAGTTCAAAGAGACATACAGCGTGCCACCAACAGCAGAGCAGAAGAAGTGACATCATTAGGATTCATTTAAAAACAACCTTCATGACACTTCTGGGCAGAGGTGGTATAGGGAAAGAAGAAAATGCACGTGGGGTACCTCCACAGCTGTGCAGGTGTGGCAGCACACAGCTGATGTAGAGTATTTTGTAGGAT
Organism: Drymodes brunneopygia; assembly: GCA_013400955.1. Classification (NCBI taxonomy): domain Eukaryota; kingdom Metazoa; phylum Chordata; class Aves; order Passeriformes; family Petroicidae; genus Drymodes; species Drymodes brunneopygia. Next base: position 8,469 of record VZTZ01030736.1, read on the forward strand.
TCAGGCTCCCCTAAGGTGCCTGATGTCCTTACCAGTTTTTCTCTTCTGCCTGGTGGGAGCCCGTGGTGCCAGGGGACGCTGGTAGACGGCTGTGTTCAGGCCTGCCACAACTGCCTCAATTGTCTCATCCAGAAGAGAGGACATGAGGTACCCTGGCACATGCTGCAGAGGGGATTAGAAGTTATATGATACAGGTACCTAAAGCTCAGCAACATTTACTTATAAAAGCATTGGATGAAAAATGGATTTGAGATTCAAATGAGGAAACCTCTTGCATCACCAAGCTGCCAGTTAAGCAGTTACAACACTTTGTTTCATCTACTGACTGGCATATGAAGGACCTTGTTCTTCAGCCTCCTTCAGAATTACATGCATGCTCCCAGCTTCTCATTGTGCTTGGAGGACAACAGCTCACACTCCCTCAACCAGTGGAATCATGCTTCAGTCAACTCAAGGTATGAGCCAAAATAAGATGCACTTTTGTTTAGAGACAAAGGCAATAAATAACAGTGCCTTTCTCGGTACAGTTTGTAATCACCCCTGCACACTGAGAAGTGGACCTTGTAACAGCTTCTGGAACGGGAAGTGCTGGGTTCCCAGGATTACATTACCATGGAATAGTAAAGTTCCCAGGCACCACCCCTCTCACCCACAGGAGATGACTCCACACTATTTCTAAAACAACAGGTAGGGAAAGAAAGAAAAGTAACATCAGTTACCTTGCAGAGTCTTTCACTTCAAACAACACTCTTCTGCCTTCATTTTTTTTCAACATATAGCCCTGACTACTGAGTTATAACTGCTTAACAAGAATGTATCGAATAATTCAACAAATTTTTCTGTTTTATTAATACTTCTAAAAGTTATTTCTTCTAAGATTGAAACACCTGGGTTTGGAGATAGTGGGGTTTGGCAGTCAAATAAGATCACCTCCATTATGGAAGACATAATGAATTAAAAAACTGCTAAAGCATTCTGGGAAATCCTTAAATCAAGGGGAAATGTGATAAAAGCTTAAGGTGAGCTGGATCTTTGTTCATAGCAGCTATCTCAAACAATACTTACTATTGTAAGAGAGGAACCCTGTGTATTTGGGATACTCTCCTGCACAGATTCTCTAGTACTGTTAATGTGTTTGAACTCATGCTGCCACATTATTGAGGACACCAATATCTGGCTTTTTGCCTCTTCCAACAAGAGACTGATTTTCACAAACACAGAAACCTTAAAAATAGAAAATCTCTTCAACTGGGCTGAAGGTGGTCAACATGTTCTACTGCTATGGGCAAGGAGGTAGAAGGACAAAGAAAAATAAACTGACAAATAAACATGCTAAAAGAACAGAAGTGGTGCACAAACTGTGTATTAATGGCCACTAGGAATAAAAATACAATTTTGTTCACACCAGGGGTGATAAAAATGCAGGTTAAGAGAGGAAAATGCTGCAGCATTTCAAAATAGGGCATCTTGGTCATGTGCTGTAGTCCATTAGCATGTGTTGTATGTCTCAGTTTAAGAGAGCTCCACAACTACCAACCACTGTGCTATGGACAGTCAACACAGACAGCAGAGCTACTGCAATGGGGACTTATTTCAGTAACTCTTGCACGGGGTTCTTGCAGAGGCTCCCTCAGAATCCCCCGTGGATACCCGAATCTGCTGGGCTGTTGTGATGCGGTTCCTGTTCACCGTGGCCCGGACGCGCTCGCTCTGCCGAGTCCTGGCTATGGCCCGCGTTCGCACGTGAGGCCGGAGCCGACTGGTGGTGGGGACAACATCAGCCATGAGGGCAGCCACCTCCTCCTCACTGACATGATCTGCATCTTGAACAAGAACAGGCTGAGGTCACTTGTCTGTCTACAGGTGAAATAATTTAAAGAATTTCAGACAAAAGAAAAAAAATCAGCATTCCCTTTCTTAAACCAGTCACCTCCACAGGCAGCCATTACCCTCCTCGAAAGGAAATGAGCACAGACATCACTGCTTCAGACTGTTACAAGGTGTAACACTTTTCTAGGTAACAGAAATTGCTGCATGACGATCTGAGGTCAGGACAGTAATAAATTCTTTCCAATGTAACACAGTGCAGTCACACTATCGTGCTGGGATTGCCTCAGAAAGGTTAAAGGATGCTTACAAGAAGCAGCTCCACAGGTTGTAACTGCAGATGAAAGTCTTCATAAACAAGATCCTCTCATCAGTCAAGAGTTCAAGTCTAATCTTAAGGTTCAAGAGAGAATGCTTATCAAAACAGTTATTTAAAACAGATAAAACCAGGAGGTTAAACATACCTTCAAAACACTAAATGATTTACGTTAGCTAACCTGGGAGAAAAATATTTACTTTGGCTACCATGAAACCCTTACCTGCAGCACCACTGGCACCCATGGGGGCACAGGCAGGACAGAACCATTCATCCACAGGGACTTCACTCAGAGGAGGATTAAGGCATTCCATGTGATACCTTGAGAGAAATAAAAAAGAAAATGAAACAATATGCCCTTAACCAAGGGAAGACAGCATTTTACTTCTATCCAATACTACATAAGGTAGACTCATTTTCTTAAGCCTGAAACTATGGTTTATGCATCCACTTCTACCAGTCTCCAGAGAAACTATGCTACCTGAGAGTTATACAAGAGTCTTCAGTTCTAGATGGTATTTTCATCACTTTAGGCTCAAAAAAGTTCACAAAAACTGAGCATTTTTCCCTCACTGTGTGGTGAATCGCTTGCCATTTGAACCCAAGCTGCAAGAAATGTGCAGAGCCAAAACTGATGATGGCAGGAGAAGTACAGGAGTGCTGGGGAGACAGTCAATCCCGAAACAACATCAGCTTCCTGAGAACCAACATAGTATTAACAGTACAGGCACTTATGAGCATTTGAAGCAAGCTATTCTACATTTTTCTAAAGTTAATCTCAGCCATAGAGAGCTAGTAAAGACTGCAAGTTCTTTTTTCAGGAAGTGCTTCCAGAAGTGCTAACTCTAGAAATCGAGCATTAGAAAAGAAGACAAAAATCAAACAAAAAGATGAGACTAGAAATAAAAGTATATTAAAAATTACAGTAACTGTTGGGAGATCACAAAGTCAAATCTGAAGCAATACCCTGAGTTGACACAGGTTTATGGAAATTCAGAAAGAACTTAAAGATGAGACTTCAGACAAGATCGTACAAACACTGTTTTGGCTTAGTATTTTAAACTCAGTGTTCTGATGATGCTCTTAACAATATTTAGTGTTCTTGATTTTATCTTTTTTCCAGAAGGTGAATCAGTGTATATGTGTGTATGGACAGTGTATCAGTGTGTATGGACACAGAACACAAAAACAGAACTAGACTAGTTACTAGATGTCTAGTTAACTGTGCTAGAAGTAATTTTTGAAAGGTTACTTTACATACTCATTGCTAGCATCTCTCTCTGCCCAGTGGGTAACTTTTGCCATCTTCAAACTGAAAATGCTGGAAGACTGATTAAGTAGAGTCATGACTGTACTTAAACATTTATTTTATTAACCAAGGAGGGGGCAGAGACAGAAGTAAGCCAGAGTAAGCGAATCATTTAAGAGCTATGGCTCTAAAGAAAATTCTCAACATTTCACAAAACCATGAAACTTCTCCTACACAGCACTAATGCCTAGTCACTTGGGACAAGTCATGCATCCTCTCTTCAAGCAGATAGAAAGGATGTAAGGTTTTATCCTTCTTACACCCAGATGTTGCATGGATGAGCATAAACACCTTCACCATTTGAAGGCATGGTCATTTGTTTTGGTGGTCTGCAGCCTTGATGAGTGCAGGACTCTCCACACATACGTTGCTAAATGACCAGAAAAGGATCCATCACATCATGAGGCTGGATGTCTGCACTGTAACACATGGATACATGGCTGGTCACATGATGAGCCTGAAGAGAGCAGCAAGGGGCAGCCTGCAAACTAGACAGTGCCTGTGGAGCAAACTCTGGCCACATGCAACCATGCAGGTGCTCCTTCATTCCAGCCTCTTACCCTGCATCACAGCCATCGCAGAGCAGCAGGCGATCCTCGCGGTCACTCCTGCCACACACCTCACAGAAGGTTGGATCATCCTCTCCATCAGTACCCTGAGTTTTCGTGTTCTCAACAGGAATCTAAATAAAACAGGGATTCACAGTTTATGAAGAATGTGGCACTTTTTAAAATCCATCATCACACTAACAGCAGTACCTGCAGCAAAATCTAAAAGTGATGGAACCAAAACAGCTGTTACACACCAGGACCCTCAGTTCATTCAGCACACCAGGGGCACGATCAAATGCCTGACAATATCTACTTAACTTGTCTACTGTCAGGCACCAACGACTACAGAAAACTCCATTTTAAGAATAGGCAAAACAAAAATCCACAAATAAGATCAAAAGTAGTCAAACAAACAAAAAGATGCCAAAAAGAAGACTAAAGAATAGAGAAAAATTTGCTACCCCCCGTATTTCTTCAATGTTAATTCTCACTTCTCTTAAAATGCAAATAATAATAAACCATCAGTTCATGAAAACAAGGCATCAAAACCCTAAAGGTCCCCATGAAACCAACATCTTTCTGATATCAATTAAGAGCAATGACAACTCTTCAATTTTCTTTTGTGAGCAACTACCAGCACACTCAAGCAGTGCCTTTCAGGGCTTTCCTACTGCCTTGTGCCTCTGTCCCCTTACAAACCCAACTACTGCACAGCACTGCTGGTAGCAGGACATCAGAAGGAGATC
>VZTZ01030778.1:0-11806 GCA_013400955.1 Drymodes brunneopygia
GCTCTCCAAGACTTGAGACAGATTTAAAAGAAACTCTAATATTTCTGACACCTCTTCTTTTAAGGGGCAAACCAAGCATTAAAGTCATAAGGTAACTATAACCAAAGAGAGTAACCCATGAAAATGCTTCATCTTCAGTGCCAAACAGTGGCAGCTGAGAGTCAATAGTGTAAATAACAGTGGGGATGGAGCCCCCCAGCTGATCATGAAGGATAAACTCTGGNGCAGGCTGTAGTTGTGTCCTCCAAGTGTGTACCAAGGGGAGATCTGGACCAGCAGTTTGTTCACTGAAAAATCTGATGCTTTACTTCAGTCTGGTTTAGTCTGGGCAGAAAGCTAAGTACAATTAATGTGGCTTTGGGTCAAACTTAGCTCTGCTCTTTTGGGGTTTTGCCACACTAAATTCATGTCCCCAGTCACGACAGCCCAGCTGGGACAAGGACAGAGTGTGAACTGCCTCTTTCCCGAGCTCCTGCACAGGCTGTCAGGGCTTTGGAGCTGTCTCTAGGAATTGAGAGGGTTGCTGCCCTCTCTCCATACAGTTTGGGGTGGATGTGTGGGTCAGGACTGCAGTGGTGTTGTCTCACCTTGGCAGTGTCCTGGCACAGCATTCCCTCTGTTGTGGGCATGGGCCAATGTCCTCTGGGCAGGAGGGGAAAATTCCCTTCCACTAATTATTAATTAATTCCCAAACCACTTTTTCTCCAGTGCATGTCCCTGCCACCCCTGCCCTCCAAGGAAGCATCTAGCTCTAGAGGGCCCATGTAGGGACATAGATTTGTGCTTTAGGGACAATCTGCACAAAATAATACAAATCACTAAATATTTTATTGTACAACAGACAATTGTAATAATCCTTATTACTGTTTCTATTCATATGCAAATTAAGATGCTAACAGTAGTCATTGTTGTTGGTTTAGAACAATCAAAATGATATTGTAAAATTAATTTACTTAAAAGAGTCCTGAAAGAACCATTATTTGTGTTGTGAATATTCAGTGACTTTTAATTATGAGTGACTGATGTGCCTAGTTTTTGTATTAATTCTAAACAGCAAGACAGCGGGCTTTTTCTTTTCCTTTCTTTAGGTCTGGGTCCTGCAGATACTATTGTGGGATAATCTACTTCAGATATTAAAATAAAGCCTCCTAAGACAGGCAGAAAATGCAGAGGAAGATCTGACATAATCTGTCTTTGGTGCTAGAGGCGGCTCAGCGTCACAGCCCAGTGGTGCCTCGGCAGCCTGGAGCTTAGCAGAGCTATTTTAGCTATTCAGTGTTGTACTTGAAGGTCATTTAAACAGCTTGGGTTTAGAGTTGTTGGTTTTATTTTGCTGCCTCATCTATCTGATAAGCTGCTACTCAGAAATCTGATCCTCGTCTGCTTGGCCTGTGGAGGCCTCAGTTCATATTGAGCCTTCACTGTGTGATTGAATGGCCTAGAAATGAAATTAAATTAAATGAATGAAAATGGGGGGAGTGATAGGGTGAGATATTATACTATTTGCATGATTAAGCAGCATGCCTTTGCACATCACAGTATTTATAGTTTCATTTCTTTCAGGGTTTGTAGCCTGATTTGGGCAAGGGGCACAACACAGAGTTGGCAGTGTTTGTAGTCATAGGAGAAGTGAAGCTCTCTCAACCAAGGACCCTCACAGCTGGGACAGTTGAATTAATGTCCTCCTTGACATCAAAGCAATTTTCTGCTTTTTAAACTGCTTTATTTGTTTATTTGTTCCTAGTTTAGAAAATATTTTAAGACTTAAATACTCATGGTAAGAAATCTTGGTGTATGGCTGCTTCTAATGGCATTCTTAATTTCCATCTTTCAGTTTAAAAATGTCATTAGCACTAAACGTATGTTCACTGATGGATATATATTAGGTGATGCTTTTCTATGCCCTTCTTCTGGGGGCCAGAAGAGCAGAAGAAAAGAGGAATCTCTGGGATATGAGCACAGTATTCCAGCCTGAGACACATCTCAATCTTACTTGCAGAGCTTTGTGAACTTGGCAATTTATTCATGAACACAGGCAGGATCGAAGCTCCGGCTTCTGCATGAGGTCATAATGTGCAGGCTCTTCATTTAAATTCTAGACGTGACTTCTGAGTGTCATTTGCTGTCACCCTGCAAACACTGGTGGCACTCCTTCAAGACATTTGGCAGGCAGGGAAAGTGCCTATTCTCTTAAGGCACATATATTTCTCCACTTGCCTTGGAGAGCTTAAAAGTGTTTCAGAAAAGAAATTTTCTTTTAGGTTACATTTGGGATGGATAAAACTTCATGAGCTCCTGTCAGTTTCTACAGACAGAGACCAACAGTAAAGATTGAAACAAATCAGTTAAAGTGATAGGCTTTGTCACTTGAAATACATTATCTACAGCTAAGGGATAATATTTTTACATTTTGTAGGCTACTGTGATTAAGGATTTTCTTGGATTTTGATGCTGTCCGGTTAAAATATGAGAAATTCTTTTCTTCGGCTTAATGGGCTTAGCTTGGTTTAAGAGGCAAAATACTCCTGAGTGTGTGCAGGTGGGAACAGAGTAACTTTCTTTAGTTCTTCATGGAAGGGAGACTGCACCAAGCTGCACCTCTCAGCCCTGCTCACTGAACAGCCACACCACAGGCCCCCATCAGCACAAACCCAAAGGGAAATGTATATGACCTTTGCTCTTTTATAAAAGGAGAAAAGCTTAACTGTTGGTGACAGAGATAATCAACAAAAAATGGTAAATGTACTCTTTGCTTTGGTGGTTATCAGTCATGTCTGCAACATCAGAATTCAAGCTGTCTTATGCATTAATACTCTGTTGTGAAGCTGGCTGTTAAGTCACATAAGTCATTTAAAGAAAATGACATCACAGCACAGACATCAGATGTCTGAAATTTTATTCATATTATGACAAAGCACCAAATCAGGCAGCTAAACGTGACAGAGATTTCATTTGTTATAGCTTATTAAAAATAATGTTACTGAGCATGAAGCTAGCCTATATATAGTATTTGCCTTTTCTGTCAATGTTGGCATGTATGACATGATAACCTGAGGCAAATAGTGTCAGGTTTTACTCTGAAAAGTGACTTATTCTAACCTGGGAAAAGACTACAGAAGTCCCCACTGAGCAAGTGGCGGAGCTTGGTACAAGAACTGCTGTTTGTCACTGAAACTGCAGCACTGAATGTTCTGTGCATGGAGATGTACAATGTACCTGCAAGTAATAAGCCTTTCAGATGGTGTTCCCAGATGGCAATATCCCAGCTGTAAGACAATTCCTGAAGCCATGCGAGAGACAAAACACTGAAGAAAAATTGTGCCGTGCATCTGTGCTGAGTTTCTCTCACATTCCTGTGTTTGAACAAAGTGAAATTCTTTTTGTTTTGGTGTTTGAGGCCCTCTGCTGCACTGCAGAGGGTTTTGTCCCTCCTCACTATGTTGGAACACTGGTAGTGCTCCAGACCACTGGTGCTGCTCATCCTGTGGATCTCCAGATGGGTTGTGTTCCTAATTCACAACTTTCATAATATCCATAATAAGACTTTCAGAGTATAATTATTTCAGAGAGGTTAGGAGGTCAAGGGGGAGGTTAAAGCTGCTGCTGAAGGAAACACTGCTAATAGGACTTGGTGAAAACTTCAGAGCTTCCCATTTGTCAAAGTGCTCTGACACTCTGGGATAAACTAAGTTATTATTTTAGTTTTAATTTGCATGTTAATTTTGGCATTTCCATTGTTACTTAAAGTCTCTAAGTGGGTTCTTTGGTTGCAGGTGGTTTGACATTTCAATTTGTCCTCTCAAAGATGCTTGCATGGAGGTCACTTCATTAACTCTGGCTGATGAACTCTTGTGGGTGTATTGTTTTTTGGGGTTTTTCTGTGGGGAAAAATAAGTATGTCCTTGCTAGTAGTTGAAAAAACAAAAGGGAGATTGCCACTAACCAGCTTAGGTTAAAATGTCTTGCCTCACTTGCACGTAGAAGTTTTATGTCTTTATTTTATTGTCTTCAGCACCAAAAGTAAGTATATTTTAGATAATTTTTTTCTTGAATTTGCATGTGTTGGTGTTAGTGTGGTACCTCTGGAAAACTGATATCAAATGCACACGTGATTCTAAGAATGGGTGGGACTGGCTCATCTGATCTTAGAAACAGATGTGTGATTCCTTTCAGTGAAGCCAGCAGAAAGATTAGGCTTAGGGGTTAGGAAATACCTGTAGGGAGCTGGGGATTCTCCCCAGAGTTGTAGCTGTAACTACCTTACTTTGTTCCTGTCATAAAATGATGAAAAATTACAGCACTTGTGGAACACAAGAAGAATTAAAGGACCTCTGTATCCACAGTCATTGCTCACTGCCATACAAAATTAAACATGACAGAGCTGGCTTACAAAGCAAAACTAAATGAATCTTCAAACTGAAAACCTCAAACAAACAAGAATATCAAAACCCTTGAGATCAGGGTGTTTACTGTAGAGCATCTTAGGAGGGTGTGGCATTTGGTTGTAATTTGCCTTAACTTATCCTGTGTAGATACAAGATTTTATCAAATTTAGTTTAGAAAATATAATAGCAGTAGAAATAACATGATTTATTTTAGAAATCTCTCAGAAGGTTATACCACTAGAAGAACCACTTTCTTAGGAGTGGTAAGCTACCTGATTCATCCCTGGCACTGCATCTTTTTTATTGTTATGCTTATTTTTGCAGTTTTAGGCATTCCAGTAATTACCCATATGTCTATTATATCAAGTGCTCTACAACCTTTTAATAAAACCTATGCCCTTAATAGAATACTAGAAACAGGAGATTCTGAATACTAGAAACAGGAGATTNGAGATTCTGGGAGAGAGGAGATGGACATGTTAGGAGGTACTGACAGAGCATTCTTGAGTAATGCTTTGGGTTCATCAGCAAAAATAAAATTGCTGATTTATTTTTTTCTTTTTGGACATTTGGGAATGGGCGGAGAACTGTGAAGGCTGGCAATTAGGAGCTGGATGATAACCTAGTGATGCTTCCTTTGTTGATAAGTAACGAGAGAGGAGTTCAGAAGGGCTTTGAAAATGAAGACAAGCAGTTTAAGCAGCGTGGAAAACAGAGCAAGAAGAAGAATATTGCCCTCCTGAAAGGCAGTCTGAAAACCAAGTTTTCAAAAGCATTCAGGAGGAATTTGAAGTGGGCATGAGTCTTGACATCAGTGAGGAAGCCAGCAAGGGTCAGCTTTAAGTAGAAAAGCTGTATTTTATTGCAGGAAAAATAGGCAGTATGGCAAGATTTGTTGACTTGGGAAGAGGTTCAAGGTGAAGATGTGCATTATGTAAACACACAATTATCTGAACATGACTGTGGCCATGGTAATCTGGAGGTCTAGCTATGAAAAGGTAAAAAAATGTGCTTTTAAAGTTACTGATGCTGAGCTACCAAATGCTGATACACAGATGGCAGTGAACTGGCTCAGATTTTAATTTGCCTAGAAGGAGTTAGCTCTGCTTTAAAGGATGGACCAGTGCATCAGCATATGGAAATGAAAGCTCTCTGTTTCCTGGTGAACATGTATTGAAGGAGAAGAAAACAGGGTGATAAAGACATGGGATTCTGTCGCCCTGGTTTTACAGGGCCCCATAAGTTGTAACACTGTAGCTGTAGTTCCCATGCTTTTCTGTAAACATGGTCCTTGCTTTTCTTAACCGGCCGGGATTGTTTTGCACTTGTGGAATTGTTTTTCATTCCTTTCCCTGGGGTGGAGAAAGATGACTGACCATGTCTTTGTCCTGTAAACCTTCAGGGGTGTTGACCCTTTTGACCAATCCTTGATTGTCTTTAGAAACATATAAAAATAAGTAAATAAAGAAGGGCAGGGTTTTTGGTCGGTCCTGCCTGGAGAATCAACTGCTGCTCTGAGACCCGCGTGTTTCTTCTGTTGCCAGCTGTGCAACAGGATTCTGTAGGAATCCACAAAGAAAACTGTGAAGGTTGAAGAGGGATTGGTGGGAAGGGATGAAGGAAACTGCAGATAGGTCCAGGTCACAGGAGCCATAAGACAACATTTTTTTACAGAAACAGGACACAGATGCCACAATGGTTCTGGATTTTTTACTGCCTTATTTTATTTTATTTTATTTTATTTTATTTTATTTTATTTTATTTTATTTTTCTCGNTTTATTTTATTTTATTTTATTTTATTTTATTTTTCTTGTGGAAGAGATGTAGAGATCATGTACAGAGAAAAGAGCAAAACCCAGAGAAGCATTAGGAAGCAAATCAAGTAAAATTTTAATTTATCCAGGTTCTGTTAATTGTGTACTTACCAGAATTAGGAGAACTATGGCAGTAAACACTGAGAGCATATATAAAAACCCATGATTGGCAGTTTTATTCAATTTAAAAAGTGGAACTTAAGTAATAGGATTTTTGTTTGCTTGTTTTAAATAAAACCAAGGCAGAATACCAAAGTAGGCAACACCAGAATTAGGTATTCCACTGCAATATCAGTTCATGAATTTAAATTGAAAAGAAAAGGTCTGGCATTTAGTACCTGTCTATTTTCTATTAAAATGTTAACATTTTCATGTCTTTAAGCATGTATTTATAGCACCACACTGTATTATTTAAGGTTTCTGAGCACCTTGGTTTTATTACTATCAAATATTGTTGCTCAGAGTTCAGGTCTTAATTAGTGCATGGACATGAAGAAGAGCAAGTAGGTCAGATAATCAGTATGCTGCTGCCTTAATTCAGTAGATACAAATCTGAACACCGAAGTGAAATAGTGAGTCTTTCTTACACATTTTAATACAATTAAAATCTAAGTTAAGGTGTTGCTACACTTGGTATACCAGAGCTGTTTGTCAGCTCTTCACTAAGGCAAGATTCGTAGTTAATAGATCCTCAGTGTGGACAAAGTATCATCATAGTGGTTTTCAAGTTGAATCATCAGGCTGAAAACCTGCCTCCAAAAATAGCATGAATCTTCATGAATCTTCCAGGGATTGACTTGCAAGGTAGGGGTAACTTTCTGTGATTCTCAGCCCATGTTCTCATGTATTTCCTTCCTCAGCAGTGTTTTAGGGCAGGATAAGACACAGATGCTGTTGCTACAGGACAGCACAGCCTCTCTCCTCTGCCACTTCCTACATGAATAGTAAATGGGGAAACATTTGATTTTTTATCTTAGTGATGTATATGTTTGTGTTGCTCAGAATGAAATTGGGTTCTGTTGGGCATTTTCTTATCAAGGTTGGAAAGCTCTTTCTCTCAGATGCGTTTATGTAACAAGAAATGCCAGAATAGGAGTCAGGAACAATACAAATAGCCAAGTAAAGGCAATGGGAGCTAAGTCTGGATTTACTGGGATCCACTAGACTGCTCTTTAGCTGGAGTTACAGTCAAGTATGTATCTGCTGTGAGACTTTTGACCTAGTATGTTAATATATTACTCCAGACAATAAATGACTTCATGGATTCATTTGGAGAAAAATATGGTTCAAAGATGGAATAAAATAGTGGTGAATCAGGCTTCTTATCCCTCACAGTTATTATGCCAGAGGCAGGGTAGCAAATAAATACTGCTGGTGGTGAGCATTAAGTTTTCTCATTATAAATGCAGAGTCATGTACCGGTCTCCAGCATGATTTCATCTGGGAACATTGCCATAAGGATTACAAATGGCTTTCAGCCTGAAAATTGGTATGTATTGCTCTAAACTTCCAGTGGGGAGTTGGCAATTTATCCTTCAGATAATCATCTTGTGTTAAGTTGAACATCTCAGTTCAACTTTTTGCTACATGATAAACCAGCTTCTATGAATAATTTACTGCAACTGGCAACCCACTTCAGCTCTGAAGTCTTTATAAAGTCTGGTGGCTTTTCAAAGTTTAATAACAAACTTGGAGCCAAAAATCTCATTGCATTCAAAATCAGTGGAATTTCAGTTGGAATTAATTGCAATGGGAATCACAATTTGACCTTTTAGGGCAAACTTCTTAAGAACAGAAGCTCTACATGACATCATTGAGAGGCCAAAGCTGTGCATTTGTGTCGAAGTAAGCAGAGCTCATTTACCTTCCCGTGTACTCTACAGCATCATGAGGGGGTTGTGCAGATTTTATTTTGTGTAGGTGTTTGAAGTGTTTTCACTGGGCTAAAAACTGTTGTTGAATTACCTGGGGTTTCATTTCTTCCATGGCAGATTTAGGACATGTTCTGCACTGCACCACTGCAACGCAGTACACAAGATGTGTGTGTTGCACCAAAATTGCCCTTCTAGCTCTACAGGAAACCTGCCATGGCATTCAAATTGGTGATTTTCAGAAAGAGCAGCAGCACCTTTCAGTTTGCCAGGCCCAGACTGAGCGGCTGATCTGTACCAGTGAGGTCAGTGCCAGTCTTTTGGTCTGGCTCTGTCTGGCCGGGCTGGGCCAGAGGAGCTGAAGTACAAGAGGGAATTTCATCAGTTGTGCTTAGCATCATCCCCCTGTGTAAAACCGAAGCAAACAAAGCTTGTCAGAGGATCTTTAACATCAGCAAAGAAGTATTTGTTACATGCACGTGCTAGATTCCATATACATTATCTCAGCTCTAACCCTTTATAAATCACAAACCCTTGTTTTCCCATTTTGAGCCTTCTTGCTCAGCTCTGTTTGTGCTGTGCTCACTCCATGCCCCTGGCACGTGTGTATGCTTTGTAGGGCTTTTCAGGGAGCACTGGCTGAGCAGAGGATGAACTCTTTGGCAGTGAGAGGGCTGTGCAAGTGGTATTTCAAGATTACAGCTGAAAGCAGAATTTGTCTCAGAGGAGATGGGTGGTGGAATAGAAGGGCAAGAAGACCCTCTGGTCTGAATGTAACAACTGAGATTTAGGTGAGATTGTGACTCCAAGCATAAGCTCTCCATTTTCTCTTCCCTGCTGATTTGCTACATGAGATTGCATCAGGAGGGAGGGAGAGTCCTGGCATTCCCCAAAAATGAGCAAGGGCATTGGTCCAATGACAAATAAAGGGTGAAGCTGCTTCTCCTTACTTCTGGAGTTGGTCTGAGTAGCAGTACTGAGTACAGCTTTTGTTTTCATTGCAATATTTTAAGTTTTCTTGATAGTCAAGCAAATTTTTAGAAAATGTTAAGCTTAGAATATTAAATAGAAAAAATTAACATTCAGCAAACTAGTTCACCTGAAATGCGGGTGTGGAGAACATTTCAAACACCTAATTTTCTCTAATAGTTCCTAGTCATAATGATGATTTCTTGAGAATCCTATGCAGCTTTCCACTACCACTCATTCATGTTCTCATCCTTTAGCTATCCTTTTTCATGACTTCTTAAGAAAAAAAAGATAAATTGTTTAACAAAAATAAGTATGCCTTGACTCACACTTTCACCTCATGTGAGGGTTTGGGAAACCATTTTATTAGTTTTAATTATGTGATAACAATCTCAGTTTGCCTGTCTTAATGTGAATAGACAGATTATTGGGTAGAGCAAATAGAAATGAAGTGATGGCTTTAGATAGGACACTTCTTGAATTTATTTCTTGAAAATAAATTCAAGAAAGCTACAGAATAATTGGTCCTTTAGTTGGAAGGTGCCAGTTTACAGACATAAGGCTATTTGCAGGCCAAGTTTCTCAGCAGATATTAAAAATACTGGAAACAATTTACAAGAAACCCCCACATTCACACTCAGGGAGAAGATCAGTTATGAAGAGATGAGTTATGAGGCTGGTCTTTGAGAACACAAAAGAGACTGGAACAGAAGCCTTGTGGCAGACACCTCTGCCATGCTTTGAAGGTAACCAGTGTGCTTCTCTTCAGACCCAGGCAGGAAACTTCTCTTACTTTAGTCATTTGCTTGCTGCAAACCTTCAGATTGATAACACAGGGTTTTGTTTTGAAGAGTTTCTTTCCCATCACTTTATTCTGCTGTGAGCCCCAGGCTTCCAGGGGAAGTTTCCTGAGGTCCCTGAATGCAGCTGGACCTGCAGGGAGGGCAGGGAAAGCAGGCAGCACCTGGCAGCCTGCAGAGCCAGCCTGTCCCTGTGTGCATGACACTCACCCACCTGGTGGGAGGGTGCTTGAAGAAGAGGTGGTACTGCCAAAGGCTCAGGGCTCAGGTTGGCTCTGAGGCTTTGTGGATCACAAATCCTGCCCAGGTTTTTACAGAGTTTCTCACTGACAGTAATGCTGAATCCTTGCAGCTTCACTTTTTGAGAAGGTAAGTGCCTTTTGTCAAACCTGACTGATTTCCTGAACAAAAGTGCTCCCTGCCAGGTGCCCAGGAGACACAGTTGTACATCAGTGCTGCTCTAGTGAAAAAAAAAGATGGTAAAATGCTGTGGGCTAGAACAGACTAATGAAATGTAAGGAGGCTTATTTTGTTACAGACTGAGGGAGTTGTTAGCAGGTGCTTTGGTACCAATATCCAAGCAAGATTCTTTCTGTGGAAATTCAGTAGCTCCTCGGGGAGTATGTGTGTAATGGTGATGTGAAAATGTGTGCTTGTTTTGCTAAGGAACTTTGAATGCTGTAAATCAGCATACAGCAAGTGTCTTGACTTCAGTGGAACTAAATAAATTTTTATCTAAGGTCTAGTTCCTTGAACAAGCACTGCTGTGACATTTGCTGTTGTAGCTCAAATGAAAAGTCCAAGTTCTGAGTAAAATTTTTCAAAGTTACCCCACAACTTAGTAGTCCATATTCAGTGTTCAGTCATCAGGACTTCCAGGACAGTACTGGAGTGGTTATTCAACAAATCACTGCCCTGAATTACTGCAGAATTTCTGTCCTATTGTGTTGGTTGATGGTGATGTTTGCAATACTGTAGAACAAATGTGCTGGTAAAATGTGTTTCACCTGTATTTTTTCAAGTATTTTAAACAAAAGTGCCTCAATTGTCCATTTTGTGCTGAAGTGGACTGCAAAACACCTCATGGGCTTGATGATGCTTGTTAAAAGCATCCTCCTCAAGAAGGACTGCTGTGACCATTTATCTATTCAACAGCTTGTTTAAATCACAAGTGCAAGCTGTCTGTTTTTATAGGGCTACAGCATGTAAAAGCATGAGCATGGTTTTAATCTGTAAGGCCGTATTTTACCTGAAGGTCAATTTAAAATATGTTCAATAAAAAGGCATAGATGTACATAGCTAACATGTACATTTTGAGATGGTAATTCAGTTCATGTAACTCAGGTAATCTCCTACAGTCTGCTCCACACAACTAATTTGTGTACCATTCTTAAACAAACANGACTGTTTCATTCTCAGGGTGGAGGAAAAGAACGAGGCACTGTCTGTAGGTTTTAAGAAAAGTTTTCTGGCCAAGTGCAACACAATGCAGTGCCTCCCTGTTGGCTAACATGCTGCTCAAATCGAATTTTTAGAGGCTGTGTGCTTTTGATGTGATTCCTCCAGTACAAAAGCACAGCAGTCAAGCTGCAAGGTTGTGCAATGTTTTCAATTTGGAAGTGAAATAAGAAATGGATTTATTGTATAAGAGTCTAAAATGTTTGTAATGATATATAGAACATTTAATTATTGTCTACATTTTTGGATAAGCAAAGCAACATCTTGAAAGAGCTTTGCTGGACAGACCACCACCCTACCACGTTCTGTTTTAGTCTGAGCTTATTTTTACGTGCTACTTACCAAGCTGAGAGGTGCCTTTCCCAACACAAGGTGAGAATTCAAGATTTCTCACCTCTTTTTCTAACTGGCTCACCATGAAAAATGAAGTGATATTAGCAGGTAGGCTCTCTTAATTAGCAACCTGCTAATTAAATCTGTTGAGCATAATTGTATTTGATTGTTCTAC
>VZTZ01030948.1:3113-27163 GCA_013400955.1 Drymodes brunneopygia
AAAGGAAAAAAAAAGAAAGGGAAAAAGGTTTTTGTTCATCTTGTCATCTTGAGTTGCACACTGCCCTAAAAGAAAACAGTGATAATTTAGTTGCAAAACTCAGTCTATGGTTTATGGGCAATTGAAGAAGTGAATAAAGTGACCTGTTTAACATTCTAGCCTAGGCAATACAGTGTCAGTAAATTCACCAGTGTGCAATTTAGATGTGGACATCAGTCTTTATCTGCTTTTGGCTTTGACTAAATCACTCAGAGCTCTTTGTCCATTACTACCTTGTTCTACCACTGGCTGCTTTTTTTTTTGCAGGAAAATTTATCTATAGCAAGTGTCTGGCAAAGTGTGGGAAGATGTGTGTTAATAATTTATCCCCAACCTGCCTTCAGATGCTGTTGCACCCTGTGAGCTACCAGTCTGTGTGAACAGAATATCACACTGTCAAGCCACTCATCAAGGTAGGCACAGGAACAAGGAGGTGCCAAACCTCAGTGTCCAAACTAAGTCCTTTGAGTAGAAGTGATGGCTGCCAGAAAAGGAGATGATTTTGCATTGAAAAAATAAAAAATTATCAATATTGACTCTAAATATGGTTTTATATCTCAAAAAAGGTACAAAAAAGAGGATGATCACTGAACAATTTTTGTTTTGCTACCTGAAATCTCAGAACTTTAGAATTGTGAGAAATTCTAATAAAAAATTCAGCACCATCTTTGCATCTGGAGAGCCAGAGACCACTTTTGTTGCTGTTCCTTTTAAGAACATTAATTCCTTTCATGATCTGGTGGTGATGGCCGTGGTTTATCGCTGCTGCAGAGAAATACAGGTGTCCTCTGTTTATAATGTGATATATTTCCGTTCACAGGTCCTACAGAACACCCTATCTTTCCAAGACCAGCCACAGCTCATGGCTTAGCAATCCAACCCTTCCAGAAGTCATGCAATTTCCTCATTATGTTAATTACCAGACTGGTCTTAAATGAACATTTCATCCTATTCCAATTTTGCGTCTTTCAAGCCCTTATTTAATTAAGATGTTGTTAAGCATTTTCTGTTTGTTTGGGGTTTTTTTTGGTTTTTTTCCCCCACAGTATGGGTGTTAAAACAATTAGACTGGAGGCCAGACATAAATCTCTTATTTGGCTACTTTAACCAGTACTGGTATTAATATATGCTTTGCTAATGAAACAAATTGTCAAAAGACAGTTAAACAATACACACAGTTCTGTCCTTATGAGTTGTTGAACAGATCTCCAGATGAGTTATTGAATTGCAATGGTATAGTGATTTCTTATCTAGAAAGATTCTGCATAATTTGTTACAAATAAAGAAATTAGTACATAAAAAAAAGGGGGAAAAGAGTCAGGTGGATTAACAGACAAGACAAGAAGCAAGTATCACGTGAGAGAGTAAAAAATATTCCTTATTTTTTAGTGACAGATGAACACTAGCATTAAAACAAGCTCAGGTAACCAATACAAGATGAAAAATAATGTTCCCTTCCCATTTTAAAAAGGGAAAAGAATCACCTCATGTAACTTTCCTCATTGAAAAATTCCTCTTATAATTTAAGCTAATTGTCCATCTTTCACTGTGGCTGCCAGACTAAAGACACATTTCCACTTCTGCAAACTACTCTATAAAAAGAAGAGTAGACACTGGGTTTGGCTTAGCTTTTAAACAACAGCTCTTTGATTTGATCACTTGGAAACTTAAACACTGTAAATAAATGCTAGAAAATGAATATAAGCAGATCTTATGATGGCATGATAGAGATGAGTTTTGCACATGTGTAACAAAAAGAGGATGATTATTTGGAATGCAATTCTGCATTTGTTTTCAAACAAGAGGCATTTTGATGTGAAAAAGATGGTTATGCATTAAACTGAAAGAATAATTTGATTGCAGCTCTGGGACAATCTAATGGCATTGATAAAGAATCTCAGTAATATTGTCTAATACCAGAGATTAGTTTGGCAGGAAAATACCCAACCCACATCTATTATATCACTGGCAATCATCACATTTTTAAAACATGTAGGTATAACAGTTGCTCTGCCAATCTCCCAACAATCTGTTTATCACCAACTGCTTTTTCTGTAATAGTGCTTAGCTGGTTCCAAAATCAGCAGGAGAAACACTGTAATATGACCTTCAAGAAAACCCAACACATCATCAGTTTTAAGATAAAATACTGGCAATAACCCTGGTATGGTTGCAAAGTTAGGACTAGGACAACACACAAAATAATGTATGCAAAGGGAATAGTTGAGTGGGGAAGAGAAAACTCCAGGTATTTGGAGACACCAAATGAAGGGAGATGTCAGAATTTAACTAACAGCAAATAAAGAAAAGGGAGTTTAAGCTGCTGCCCTGATTTCACAGTTTATAACAGCAGAAAACTAGTAGTAGAGTGGGAATGGATTTTGAGGAAAATGTTAATTCTTTTGAGTTACACCCTCAGCTAGGAAAATGAGATATGGAGTGGTGAAAATCTATTTACATGAGCATTCTCCAAGAACCTGAAACGTCAGTTGCACTTCTTTTTAATAATCTTTACAGCCTCAGTGCCTCATTTTGGGCATAAGGCAGGAAGTTCTCCATCACATCCTTTAATGTCAAATAACTGAAGAAGTGGGATGTGGAGAGACCAAATGGAAAAGCAATTCTGGATTGTGTCCAGAAGGAGCCTGAGCACTCCAAAAACTTGCAGCATCCTCTTTAAGGGAATGACAAAGGTATCTTTGAAGAAGCATGGGGGGTCTTCAGCCCCAAGTTTATGATTGAGCTAAAAGACTCCAATTTTGATCATCTCATATATTTAACTTGCCCTCCATGTCAAAAAAAACCCCAAAAATTCTTGATCACTAATAGTGGTGTTTGGTGTAAATAAATGCTATTTGGGGAAACTGGAGCTTGTAGAGTCTAAATCACAACAGATTCTCAAAAAGAGCTGCATGATTAAGGCAAGTGTTCTTTCTGTCCCCAAAAAATGCACATTCTGTGCCTGGGGACATAAAATACCTCATATTCCTAAATTATGGATGCAGCAATACAAAATACTCTAAAACAAAGAGCTTTTGCTAGTGGCTGCATTTTAGAATACATAGGAGATTCAGAGTAATCCGTTTTGAGAGAAAACCGAGTAAAACTGTCCCAGCTCCTGACAGAGAATTTATCTTTAGGGTTCCATCCAAAAGTGCAAGTTGCATCTGATGCATGATTCAAATATCACCTCTCAGCAAACATTTTCACAGCAGGTGCTCTGAGATGGATGTCAGCACATCAGCTTTTAAACTGCTGATAGCAATGGTATTTAGGCAAGGATACCCCAAAACCAACATTTAGTCAGATCAGATCTGTTTACGTCATCCATATACCCCAACAATAATCCTACAAGGCAAATAGCAGGCTTTTTCCCCAGTTTTGTAGGCTTTCTCACAAAAATTAGAAAACATAAAGCAAGGAAGGCCCATGGAGAACATTCAAAAGGCCTGAAAAGTTGACATGGTAAGTTTGTTATGGGTAAGCCAGCTACTTTAGCAAAATCCAGAAATCTGGGCTAAATGTCTGTCTTTAAGCCCATTTCAGGGTACCATGGAATCACTCTGGGTCTAATTCTTCGCAGAATGGCTGAGGGAGTAGGGCATACAGACACATTTGCTTTCACATGCTTTTTCTTCTAAATGTGTTTTCGCTAAACTCTGTGAAAGCAGCAGCATGATGGCAAATCTTTCAGTCAATGTTTTGTAAGGCTTCAATACAATATGCTGTGCTGTAAGGAAAAGAAAAACCACAAAAAAACCCCCAAAGAGAACTACCAGCAGGGAGAAAAAAAAATGAACAAATGAACTCAAATGATAGACATGTCTCTGTTACAGAATCATTACCTACACTTGAAGCAGGTGAGCCCATCTCAAGTCATGGCCTGAATTCAGAATAACCAGTTTGTAGCAGAAGCTAATGGCCACCTTAAGCACTGACAAAATAAGTGGATTGAATGCCTTTTGGTTTTTGATTTTTGTGTTGTTTTGTTTTATTTTTCCCAAACATGAAATGTGAGGATACTTTTTTGAGGAAATATTGTATAATTATGTATATGTATGTATAATGATTTCAGGAAAATGTAGATTGTCAATATTTCCATTAAATTGCTGAGCCATATGACATACACAGCCATATGACAAACTAATAAAAGATGAGCATTTCTTCATAACTTTCTTTTTGACCAGACAATAAAAATTATTCCTTACAGTTCAAGGACTCACAGACACTGTGCAAGTGGTCAGATTAAATTTGCAGGTTCAGGAAAATTCAAATATAGAAAAATTCACAACAGCATGAAAAATTTGAGAATACAAGGATTAACTATGCAGCTGCTTGCCATCTGTAGTTAATTAAAAATCCACTATCATCCACAAGGAGCAAGAACACACAACAGTAAATTTCTGTGGAGTCTCTGCACACCCTTGGTTTGACTGATGGGGCTAAAATATGATGCAACAACCTCTCTTTCCTGTGGAGAGACATTTTCATCTGCTTCTCTACCATAAAACACAGCAATAAAATGTTCATCCTCCCCAGAAGTTGCTAACTGTTGTTCCAACAAGCTGCTCTAAAAAAAATTTCAGCAGATTCCAGGATCTCCAGCTATTACAAAGTTAAATAGATAGGGCAATTTCTCCTTCCTTTTACAGAAAGTGTGTAAACTTGGGAGAAAAAAATCAGTAATCACATTCCTAACTTGCTTAGCAACTGTAGGCAAAAAAGGCTAATATGTCATAATTTATATGTGAAGAGATTGCAGGGGGTTAGTAGCCATGCCTAGAGCTATTGAGGCTTCCCACTGAGAACTGCACTGCAAAGTGGCAGCTGACTGAAAACACTGCTATTTTCAACAGCTCAAAAAATGTAAATGTGTCAGTGTCTGGTCAAACAGGCTTCCACATCGTGATTTATTGAAATCTCTCACATTAGTGACTTGTATAAATCACTCCTGGGCTGAAAATAACCTCTGTGCACAGGTTTATAATGAATTCAGGTGTTGAATCAGTCCTGCTGGCTCCAGAGCCCTGTCAGGAGGCAATTTTGGCCAGCCTCAATTAGACAAAGATAATTTCTATGTGCGGGATTTGCTAAGGTGCACAGAGCTGAAAGCAAATATGCTTTTCCAGGGAGCCTTGGAAGGGCAGAAGGGAGGAAAATAAACTCATCTCTCTCAACAGATGAGAAGAATTCAATGAAACTGATCTGCAGCTGCCATTTTTGGTCATTTACAAAGCAAAATTGGGGCTAGTGGCGGCATCCCCAAGTAGAGTTTTCTGCAGGTGTGATAACAAAGATGATGTGATGAAGATCTGTTGGGCTTTCAGAGCTCCATCATTTATCCATGGCAGGATGGCAAAATAGAAGAATTTGAAAATAAGACAGAAGAATCTGAATGCAAAACTGAACCAGAAGACAAACACCTGGAAAAATGCACATGAAACTTTACCTGCAGCCACTGTGACTGGTCATTGTGGCCGGAGGTCCAGGCATTAACCTTGCCTTGCTTGTCCAGCCGGGCTTTCCTGGGCTCCCAGGCGAACATGTCCATGTTGAGGGTGCGGAAAACGCTGGAGGCAGTGATCTGGAAGTCCTGGATGTGTCCTGATTTCATCCCCAGGGGCTCAGAGCAACCTGGAACAGCAGGGCAAGATCAGTGGCACTACCTGCTTATATCTGTTAGGGGTTTAAGTTTTTCTGTTATGGAAGAGAAAACCTGTAATACTTGAAGAGAAAGATTTATTGAAGACTATTGTTGAAAGTACTCAAAAACAAATAAATGAAGAATAGTCAATTCAAGGTATTTTGTTACAACAATTTCTGGGGTGAGTCAAAATCAAGATAGAGAATTCAACATATTTTATCTTGGCATAAATTTATGAAGGGAAACAAAATGAAAAGATGAATTTTGTCTGTGCTTATCCTATTTTTATTTTCCTGTCCTGCAGGAAAATATTGTTTCTCCTGTTCAGTTTGATTTTCCTCATGCTTTTATGCCACCTCACATCAACCATGAGTTTGTTTACTGAAGAAGCATTAGTTTTTCTTAAAGCCATTGCTGAAGTAAAATGTTAAAAAGCATTGAGCTCTTTTACACTCTTGAATTACTTGACATCCAGGTAAAAATCCAGAAAGCCCAAAACCCCACTGAAGGAGGGGGAGACCAGAGAAAAACAATTGTGAAGGAGGGAGAATAGTAGGAGGATATCACTTAGGAGAAATCAGTAGTTAATGGCTTATTTAATTGTGGACATCCCACACCACTGAGTTATTGTGAATGTAGCAAAGATAGATCTTGGGCTTCTCCCTTCTCTGTTCTGCATGAAAAAAGATTTTAAAAAAAAATGATAAGTGACTCTGTGCTCCTCAGCCTTGCTGTTGTGTGTTGGGAAGGTGGAAGGTAAATTTGGATGCAGAAGACAGAAGAAACCAAGCTGAGGCAGCACTGAAACAACGGGTCTGGAAACCAAAGAAGGCAGATGAGTTGCATGGTTTTAAGATTTAAACAAAAAGAAATCAGAAAAAGAAAGGCAAATGGCTGGAAGAGAGAAGGCTGCTAAGAGGACAGGAAAGGTGGATGTATGGCTGGCGGGGTGGAGTGATGCTTGACAGTTGAGGTAAAGTAAAAGATAGAAAAGGTGGAGATAGGAACATAAAAAAAAGAAGCTGTTTTCTCATTTCCTTCCTGTCCCAAAAAACCTGCATATGTGCAGTTATTCCAAAGTTTTTACTTCACAAATCCAGGGAACTTACCCAGTAGATGGTTTGACTCTGCAAAATCGCCAAAAAAATTTTTAACACACTTGTAACTCATTGAATGTGCCCAGCTCAGGGGCAGCTTGTGGAGCCATTCCTGCTGAGACTATGACCCTGCTCAGCCGGTGGCTGCTGGCTCCAGAGCACTTTGTGGCCACTTAAATCACCTTCAAAGTTTTTAACTTGTTTTTTGCTTTATTTGAGCCACTTGGCAAAGCTGGTTCCCTCTGCCTTGAAAATCTATTTCCCTCACGGTGGGTTTACCCACACTTAAAGACCTGATTTTTTTTTTTGTCAAATTCCATGTTCTGTTTCTCTTACAGGATTAATGCACAGAATTAAGTGGAATTATTAGAGATTCAATCAGGAAGGTAAGACCACAGGACCTTTGTGGGGGGCTAACAGCAGGAGTAAAAGTCCATTACCAGACACACATACTAACAACATGATCTTTAATGCAGTATCTCCTGTATTTAAAATTTGAATATTGGCATGTTTCATGTTAAAATAAAACAAACAAACAAACAGACAAATGAAAAACCAAGAGAAAGCAGAGTTAACTTTCGAAAAAATCCCAGTCTTTCAGAACTGATTCTCAGAGCACAAATGGAAATGGCACAGCTTTGTCTGTAGAATGGACTTGTTAAAAAACACAACAAAACAATTTTCCTGGAAGTGGGAGGGGGGAATTGATAGTAGAAATAAGAGAGACTAATCTGCTGCTTTGGAGAATGACTTTGCTTATTATTAAATTCTGAAGTATCACTCCAGGATCACAAGGACTATCAGCAAGAATGTTTCATCCAAGGAATCCGAAGGAGGCTCCTGACACAAAACCACAGATTGTCAGAACTGTGATTCAGTGCTGGCCCAATCCATCAAAACCAGTCCTATGTTTTCTGGGTGTTATTATTGATTTATGAAACAACAGCTGTGCCTGCCTGTGTGCCTGTGCATGCGTGCATGAATTAATGGGATTTTACACTCGCCTGCCTTCCCCATGGCCCCAAAGGGGGTGGGAAGACAGTTGTTAAAGGTAACAGGAGAAAGTGAGAAGAACAATGAGAATCTGAAGAGGCAAACGTGATGCACAGGGTTGGCAGGATGATGTCCTGGTGGTGTGTCACAGAGAGCAGCAGCTTCCCTGCCACAGGAGATGGTGCCTGTTTAGATGGTTGAGCCATAACCTACAGCACAAAGGGCAGGATCATCAAACCAGCACAGACCTTTGTGCCGTCCCCCACAGGTGTGTGTTTATAACAATGCTTATGTCTCCCTGAAACATCTCTTCTTCACTGCACTGTATCTTTAAATTTGCTTTTCAATATCCCTGTGAAAGGATTCAATTTCCATTTTCTTTTTTAAAACCTGTTTAAGGCAGCGGTAGCTGATGCAGACACACTTATGGCTACATGCAGTGGAGCATCTTAGGCTGAAATGTTTGAGATGCTTTGGATACCTCCATCGGTGATAAATACTATCTGGTATCTCATGCCTATGTTTATTTGTGTTTAAATCTAACTAGGTATAAGTTTTCAGGTCTTATTTGGTCTTGATGAAACAGGAGTAGAGAAATAACACGAAAGAGTGGGGATTAGCACCTGAAAATTGGAAGAATCAACATAAAGGTTATCTCCAGAGGGAAGAATCTTTACTCTTCAGTCTGCATCCTATAGCATGCTGCTTTTCTACCTCTTCTGTCAAGAAAACTCAAACCCTCCAAGGAAATATTCCATATCCAATGTATCAAAGGCAAATCCATGGATGTTCATGTTCTTGCCTGTTACAAATGGATATGGGAGTTAAAATCAGCTCTTACCTTCTGCCCAGGCCTTGGCAGTAGGTAGTAACCTTATTGAGGTAACCAGCACCCCAAAACCCACTCTCGTCTATAAGTTCTTTTAATGATGACTGGTTCTGTCTACTATAAAATGAATCATTTATTAATAGACGGGGAAACTAACAAACATAAGACTTAAAGTAAACCAATACTACACAGGGATAAAACAAAATAGAAAGACTACTAGTAGATAACATACAGTGCACGAAAAATGGTACCTTTTCAGTTACAGCTAGCGAAGAAATAGTATCAACTTAGGATTCAATGTATCTTACCAATCAGTCGCTGGTGTAGCACATTGACTATCCTTCCCCTCAATTCTCGAGAAAGTAACCACAAAGCTTGCGTCCAAACTTTGGGGAGAAACTTCGAACACTTTGGGGTGTATGAGACTTCTGCCTCAGTGATAGTTTGTGTATCTTTTATAGTGTAAAACCATGGCTCTTAGTCAATAATTTTCTTTCATCTCTCCTCCCATCAGCTTTGCAGACTAAGATGTTGATTAGGTCTGAGTCCCCCTGGCGCCAGAGATGACCCCTGCTGGGCCTTTTTCCCCTGGGCTATCTCTTTATGTGCCAGTTCTGGGAAACACAGGAGGAGGTGATGATGGGAGGAAGTTGTCCTGCCACATTGCCTTGGACAATGATTCGTGCACTGTTGGTAAAAACAGCATATGTCAATTATTTCAGGGCAAAGGTGATTTATTTTGATTCATACTGTGATATTTTTTGTTTCTAAAAATTGGGAGATTAAAATTTTTCTTCATATTCATGTATCACAGAATGTTTTGCATTGAGAGGACCCTTAAAGATCATCTAATTGCAAATCTAATTCCAATCCCTTTGTCATGGCCAGGGACACCTTTCATTAAACCTTGATGCTTAAAGCCCCATCTAACCTGGCCTATAAATAACAAATATGGAATTCCTTTCCAGATTACACAGTTCTGAAGACAAATGAGGAAAGGGGAATCTATCTTTAACTGAAGGTGTGATAAAGTCCCCCTGTGTGTCAATTTTGTGTGAATGGGGCCTAGAGGGACTGTTAGGATAAAGAAATAGTTACCAGAGAACAACATGCCCAAAGGAGATTAAAAATACACACTCAGGAGCTTTCTCTGAGTGAGTTTTATGGGGATGTTCATGTTCTAGGGATCAACATCCCTCTGCAGAAACTGAGAAACACCAAACACCAAGAGCTGGTTGAATTGATGCCTTGGAGTGGCTACGTGGAACAGAGGCTAGACAAAGTTGAGAGAATAAAGTGGGTATTTATTAAAGGCCTGGGCAGTCAGAAGCCTCTCAGAGGCTACACCCAAGATGGATGATGGTCATGAGTTTCACACAATTATAAGTTTGAGCTATTTGCATATCAGGGGTTAATTCTCCAATTACAGCTTCAGGTAATGAAGTTGCCAGTTTGCTCCCCCCAATTCACTTTTGTTTCTACTTTTTGGGGCCTGAGGCTGTAGGGTGTCCTTGAGTCCAGGCCCAGAGGGATTGTTCTGTCTGACCAAAATGTGAAGGCATAACTACACTTTTTATGGAGTTTAGAGCTATGAACTAATGCAGTGTAGGATTTGAAAAATATAAAAGCTAAAATCTCAAGGCACCAGTATTAGTGCAGGGGCACCGGCAAACACGACTGTCAGCAGCACATGGCAGGGGCTGCTTGCAGGAAGGGAGATGCTTGAGTGCATGAGTGAGTTCCATGAGTAAGTGACACAGTTGTGTGAACACTGATCTGCTGGTAGAAACAACAGCTTGATGCTGCTATTAATAACAGCCTAATGAACAAAGGCATTCTAATAAACAGTAGCTGTGATCTGTTTCTCCCCTCACATCAATACCCTGTGAGGGGAAGGGAGTGCAGGACACAGACATGCAAAACACAAGTAAGGTAGCAACACAGGAGCATGAAAATTAATGCCTAATTTTTTGATGGTTGGCTCCACCAGCATTGATCGTGGTTTTCAATAAGATCCGACTGCGGGTCCTCGTAAGTAAAGCTATTTATGAGACTAAAACAGATTGCATTGAACATTTTGCTGAAGTGTGTCCTAAGAAGGAGTTAGCTTTTATGATGATCTGATTCTGCAAGCTTTCCTCTGTTCATCACTCACCCTCTTTTCTAGCACCAGGGCATGTTAGAGAAGCCAGACCTCTCAAAGTGCTTTTTCACCCAAGACAGACCACCTGCATAAGAGTGAATTAGTCTGTGTAATAATACCCTTCTTTCGGTAAGGTTGAAATTGTTCTGCTGAGCCCTGGCTGTCCACAGTTTTAAGAAATGATGACCTTGACACAGTAAGGAGACCACTGAAATTAATTCACTTCACTAGCTTTCACAGTTCTTTGAGCAAAACAATTCCTAGTCATTCTGGCGAGGACTTACTCTAAATTGTGGTTCCAGAAGTGGAAGGCATAAAAAAAAAATTTTAAAAATCTAATAGACCAAAGCAGCTAGACAGGATTTTCTATTTACTCTTAAACCTATCTATATTGGAAAAGGGCTACACCGAGATTAATGCATTAACTTTTCATTTCTGAATCTGTTTTTGTCTGAGAATTGTTTAACTCCAGCTGTTTTGATGTATCACTTGTGAACTGGATGACTATTGTTTGTAGAGTAAACAGGCAGCTACATAAAAATCACCCCTAAATGAATCAGTGGAGTGCTCCTGCCAGAAAAAGGTTTATCTCTTGAAAAAGGATAAAAAATTTACATGCTTTTATGAGTTTGTAAGGGAACACAGTTCTTGGAGAAGGTGGCTAGAGGTCAGGCTTTACATTTCAGAGCTGTAATACAAATCTGAGAAGGGTTAGTATTGGCTCCACGTGTTAATTTACCTTTTGCTACAAGACTCTATCCCTGCTTCTGCTTAACCCAGAAAACAAACCCAAACTGAAATCTTGATCAAAGCAGCCCAACAAAATTGTATCTCATTGGAGTGGTCTTTGATGGCAGGGTAAGCCAGGAGGAATTACCCAAATCAGGTATGACAATTGCTGCTGCCATGGGCCCACAGCAGTGCACAGAACCTCTGGGGCTGAGGAACCATTTTCAGACCTTGGATTAGGCTCTCTGCCTTGTAGTCTGCTCAGGGTGGTGCGTTACAAGTCCTCATAGCCATCAGTACTTGTTAAAACTGAGAAATTACCTTTTCTAGATTAATAAAGGGGAGATTAATGCTCACAGAAAAAATGATGAAGTGTTACCAGCTTAATACTACACAACCTTACCACTATTCCTGTCCCACTGCAAGTGGCGACCATCACTTAGCTGACTGAGCCAACTGTTGCTGACTTTGTAACTTAGATAAAAATATGTAAATGACTGGATAAACTCAGGCTGGCCAACTGTACCTCACAGGGCAACAAAACATGCACAGTCGGGAGGTGCTGGGTGGGGTGGAGGGCTGAGGACTCAGAGATCCCACCTGTGAGCTCACAGCCAAGCAGCTCCATCCTGAGGGTGCAGTGCCTCCTGCACACCTGGGGGTACAGCCGCACGTACTGGGCCTTGATGGGCGGCGTGAAGGAGTTGGCGTATGGGGTGTTGTTGTCCACGTTCCCACGGAACACCTGCAGAAAAGCAACATTTGCACAAAAAAAATGAGTCAGGAGGATGGCTGGAGTCCCAGTGAAGTCCTGTCTCAAAAGCACCTGCATTGCTCTCTGTCTGTGTGAGATTTCCCCCAAAGTACAGCTGTTTTAGTGCTTCCAGTTCCTGACACAAGTTTTTCAGCAGGATGTCCTGCCTTTGTGTCACAACGTAGTGGGTGAACCCACCTGTGCTGAACCAAGGTCTCTGTCTCATCACTCCCCGAAACTGAAGCTACTAATGCAACTAAATTATGCCTTCTTTTCTTCATTAATATATGAAATAGTGCCAGTTCAATTTAAGTCTGCAATTATTTGCGCTGATTGACGTTTATTTTTTTCCCCTCTGGCTCAAGAACCTGATACAGCTCCCCCTGAAGTGCACTGTAACCGTCCCATTGATCACAGGGGGTATGAATTAAACCCATCAGCATTCTTCTATTCACCCCTCGCTCTAACCAGACATCCTTGTGCTGTGTTTCCCCCCCTCATTATGCACCTCCTCACGCAGCATTTTCTTTTCCTAATAGAGAAACTACATCTAATGCTCTGCAGTGCCTTAGTTCTATGCAAACTCACACAGTAAAGGTATTTTTTCTGGCTTCTTTGTGTGCATAGCTCCATCAAAAATAAGTGGTAACGCTAAACTATAAACACACACACCCCGCTGGATGATACTGTTTGTGCAGCACAGAGATTAGCATTGATGAATGGGTTCTGTGTTTCCAAGGGTTAACGCTAATCTGCCAATGCAGAAAACACAGCAATGAGTAATTACTGATAAACTAATTAATATGAAAATCAGTTAAGTGTAATAAACAGGATTATTCTAGCTTGGGGAAATAGTATGTATGCAAGCCTCAATTAAAGTATAAGAAATTCTTAGCAGAGAGAACATGCAAATTTGTTGATTTTTTTTTCCCAGAGAAAAATAATAACAGTGAAACCTATATCATACTGCCAGGCAATTAGGCTTAAATACCAGAGAAATCTCATACTTCTGATGGCAGATAAACCATAAGATTTATTCAGACACAGATGACTTAATCTTACCATGTCTTCCTTTGTGCCTTTTACTTTGTACATTGTCCACGACTTCCCATCATTACTGTATGCAATTTTATAAGATTTTACATATTCTGGACTTCCAATCCTCTTGGCACCTTGGGTTATGACTCCAGTGACTCGCATCTTCTTCTGCAGGTTTATCTGAAATAACAGCACACTGTTGATCTGAGGGACACAATCCTTGATTCCTTTAATTCCCTTTTTTTTTCCTTAAATGAGAGAAAAATAGCTGTAGCGTTTAAATGACTGCTTTTACACTTGCACTAATTCTTTTGATCTTTCGTGAATTTCATGTGCTAGCATATAAAGCAAATGAATGAAAAAAAATTGAACCAAAAACCTGGACTATGTTTATTTTCTGTATGTGTGCATACACATATACATGTATTATGGATATACGGAATATTACTGGGACATTGCTTAATTCTGGCATATAGGGTTCCTCCTACATATTTCCTGCCTGAAAGGAAAAAGAAACAGGGTGATAATGTACCAAAAGCTGTATCTTCTGTTCTGTTAGAAGCCAATTTGCCACACCATACAAAAGGTCCTAGGTTAGCATCAAATAAACTTCTGTGTGAAACTAAAACTACACAGAGGTTCTGGCAGCAAGGACATAAGACTTTTTCTTGGCTCTCACTGAAAATTCATATACCTAGAGATCAAGGCTGAAATGCTAATCCTGAACCAGTCAATAGCAAAATATCAGTCAGTGGATATGAACATTCCCTATGTGCTTGTCTAAGCTGAACGCAACACCTTGAAGTACAAAACGATGATGTTCAGAGTGAACAAATTCTAAATTATTCCAACAACCTAAATTCTGCCTCCTTTAAATCCTGTGGCATGGAAAAGCCGAGAGTATTCTCTGACAACTCAGAATGTGATATTCAAACCCAACAGTGTCAGATTTGTCCCTGGGATGGAGTCAATCATGACACAGTCTGTGGCAGGTGCGCTCCCACCCTTTTCAGCTGAAATCTGTGACTTCTGCAACAAGTGAAGCTCAGCAAGTTGCTGTCACACCTTGAGAGCTTCGTGAAGGTGCAGGCAGATGTGCAGTGCCAAGAGATGAGTGGAAATACCAGAGAGCAAACAACTGGGACAGGGTAAATAATGCGTTACACCACATTAGCACTTTGTCTCCTCCAAATGAGTTTTATCCCTGCTTCCCAGTCGCTGGAGCTGACCCAGTGCAATCCCCACTGTTTGGAGCAGCAGTCCCAGCACAAGTATGGGAGGGCTCAGAGGCAGGTCTGCTGTCCAAACCCTTAATTGCTTTATTCTTTACGGTGTGGCCTGAAGACTTTCTCCCCCTTGGTAATGAAATGTAACCTCTGTGAATGATGTAAGATGATCAGACTTTGGAGTTTCAAGATCTCTCTGTGTGCACAGCAAGAAGCCTCTTGTTTCTTTCTCCAAAATATAGAATTTTATGGTTTTGTTTGTTTGTTTTTGTTTGCTTTGGTTTTTGTTCTGGTTTTGGGGTTTTTTTTGTTTTTTGTTTTGGTTTTTTGCTTTTTGTGTTTTTTGTTGGGTTTTTTTGTTGTTGTTGTTGGTTGTTGCTTTCTTGTTTTGTTTTGTTTTTTGTTTTTTTGTTACCTATTTCACTGCTACTTTTCTGGAATAGTTGGCTTTTGGTGTAGTTTTACCATGGTTCTCCCCATAAGAAATTAATAAACACTCATACACTTTCAGATTAACAATGCGTGTTTTCAAGGTTTAGGCCCATTGAGAGAGGAAAAGCCCCCTATAAAAACAACCAGATTTTTTACAAGATCTTCCCCACCTATACCAGGAAAGCTCGGGAACATTTGCAATTCCAGTAGGGAGAATGGACTCACAACAGGAATTCAGGCAGGTATAAATTAGAAGAGATTTGCGCCTTTTTGCAGCCTTGGAAAACTTCTTTTCCCCGATTCCTGGTCCCCCAGAGGAGAAAACAAAACAAAATAAATATGTTGTATTTGCAAGAAGACAGCTCCAGAGACTACTATTAATCCCATAACTACATTAAAAATGTAGCTAACATGGAATAGTGTCCAGTTAAAGATTTCTGTAAGTCTCTTATGAGAATTTCATTCTCTGTGTGGAATTTTACATTATTAATTAACAGGCAAGTAAACCAATTTTCCATGTATTTCCTAAATTGCTAATAATGAAGTGAATACCATCAGCAAAACAAAATTAGAAAGCACAATGAAACAGAAACCAGACATTGATTGTTTGCTGACTGGTAGCATCTTCACATTTCACTGCATGGGAAAAGGAAGGCATAAAGCAACACCAAGCAAATTTTTTTTTGATCCAGTGATGCAGATAACTAATATTTTTTTCAGCTTAATTACCAATTTTTCTTTTTCCAGGTAATAATCTTAGGGAGGGTTTTTTCAGATGAGAATTTATGAGGCTTTTACTTCCTTGTTTACTTACAAAGAATAATTTCTAATGAAAACATGGCTTTAACCACTGGAGGTCTTATTCCTATTTGCAGAACCTTTCCTTTTAGTGGATTTCTTGATCAGTATCCATCCTTTGAGTCACAAGCTGAGCTTTATTTTTAAGCAGCATTGAACTTGATACAACACAGGAAATAAAACCAGGCTGCCTTGTTTTCCAAGGTCTACATATCCTGTCATGGTTTGCAGAAAAATCCCAATGAAGTGGGAAAAATAAAAGATTTCAAATGCCCATCGCTTGCTTATATAGAAATTCCCTCTGGGCTAATGTCATGCTTTTCAGTGAATATGGATAGACCAGGAATTAATTTTCCCTTTGTATCTTTGGGTTTTTTTATGTGTTTTAAATTTTTCAAGTTCAACCTTAGCAAAAATTGAAAATATTACAACTTTAGCGATGGCTGTGACGAAGCAGGTGCTGAAATCTATCTTATTTAATATACTTCAGTAGGAAGCTGAGAAGAAATGTGAAGTACATCCTTTAGCACTAAAAGCTTTTTCAAACGTGTTTTTCTTTGGCAGTTGTGAGGAAAAACAGCTCAGGAAGCTTTGCTTTGTGGATTTAGATCCAGGACAGAAAGTTATACATTTTAATTACATGGGTGATGATATTTTAAAACAAAGAGGTGAAAACCACCAGGATAGGAACAAAAGAATAGCATATCTTTTAAAAAAAAGGTAATGGATTCACTTATTAAGGATCCCTTATCATTACCTAGATGAACTGGAAAAAATCAAGGAAGAAAGAAGATCAATAGTGCTTTGAGGCATTTACCCCAGTAATTTAAGTAATAAGGCACAAATAAGGCACGGTAAAAGCCTTGTAAGAAGAAGATACTGGCATGGACTTCTGAGAAATATTCTTACAGAAAGAAAGAGAGAAAGAGAAAAAAAAGAAAAAGAAAAAGAAAAAGAAAAAGAAAAAGAAAAAGAAAAAGAAAAAGAAAAAGAAAAAGAAAAAAGGAAATTGATCAGTTTTACCATTTTACCATTTACCATTTAAATTTATTTTAAGAGCAATGGAATCAGACTTGACACTTGACCTCTGCTCAAGGACCTGCGTTCAGCACCAGCTCAGATGGGTCTTCTGTACCCAGTGACTTCCATGGGACTTGACTCAACCAGGATATTATAGGGATTTGGCTGCAATCCCAGGACACCCAGTGCCCTAAAACCTTATGGCATGAAGAACTTTATGAAACTCGGATAAGGTTCTGTTTTGACACCTGCAGGTTATGGAATCTGCTCTGATGGGCTTTGCATGTCAAGGAGGAGGATTTCTGGAACTGGAATGAATGGCGAACACTGAGCTGCTCAGGCAACACTGTGTGTGAAATGAAGCCAGCAGTGGCATATCAATGTATTTAAATTGGACTAGACAAGAGCTGGATTATGTCACAAACAGGGTGGATGGTGCAAAGCCACTGTGCTGGTGTTGAGGAAAGCACAAGGAGAGCACAGGCATAGAGTCAGCTCAGCTTGAGTTCAGGGGCTGTGACAGGGGACACCACCTCAAGTCCTGTGCTGAGGACACAGTCGCACGTTGCATTCATCCATTCATCCAACCAAAACAAATAAAATGAAATAAAATCACTTGAGGCAGATACCCTCCAGAGCAGTGTATGCCCAAGAGCCGGGGAAGAAAATCAACTCATTTAGTTTAAGAAGTCCCTGAAACTTCTTCTTATCTTATTTGTTTCAGCCACCACAGTCCTCCCACCTCCATGATTACACAGACCACTCTGATGGTCACAGCAGGTCACAGAGTCATGGCCTTTCTCCACAGGAGGGGAAAAAGTAACCAGCTTGCTGAGTTTACTGCTCTCAACACTGATTCTGTAGGAGTGATTATCTATAAAACAATTTTCACTAATGCTTTTGAGTCCGGTGACTCACTCAGATCTGTTTGGGGATGCTAAATAATTCAGTTGTCTACACTGATGCAGACATACCCAATCTAGATTTTACTGTAACCTGAAAAATCCATATTGGAAAGGAAATAAATGAAGACTTTTTCTGTGAGAGAAAGTGGTAATATGAGCAAGGCAATTTTATGAGTTCCTGTTGATTGTACAGTGCACCATTTTCAGAGGCAGTTCAGAACCAGTCCTGCAAATCTGCATGGTGTGTGTGCAGCTCTACTGGTATCTGTGGGAAAATGTTGGAGCTTGTTTTTCATAAACAAGTCCAAAAGGCTCCACGAAATAAAAGCCATACGTAACTTCTCAGCATCATTTACAATCTTTAGAACCATAGGAAAAGAGAGGATTGAATTCAGAATCATAATGTGTGAATGTAACAGAACAGCAGGGACTGGGAGAGCTCCAGAGGAAGGTGTTCATCTTCCTCTCACAATTTATGATCAAATGTCAGCATATTCAGTTTGCAGAAGCTATATACGTGGCAAAAAAAGATAGAAAACCACCCAATTGCATCCGTCTTATCTACATTATTCCAGGCAGGAGAGGGGAAGAGGGATGAGAAGACAGAGTGACTTTAGGAAGACCCTTATGTGATGCTCCTGGACAGAATCCATAACCATATCCCCCTCATTTTTTATCTCACTGTTAGCAATAACACCACTAGCATTTCCTACAGAACAGCCTTGTTTGAAGTATCCTTCCAGAGCAAGTTTTCCAAAAATGCTCAAATTAAGGCCTACACAAAACCTTGAGTCTTTGAGATCTTAAATGTAGTTTTAGATTCCTAAATAGAAACATATTTTATGGAGAACAAAGGTGTTTACCTGTTTCAGTTATGAGATGGAATAGCATTGTCATAAATAATTCTTCATCTTTTCTAGCACAACGTAAATATATCTTTACTGCTACTCACCATTACTCATATAAAAATGGGGTTGAATAAGAGATCAAGGTTACACTGGCATTAAAAGATTTATTACAGCAACCCTTCCCTGCTGATCTCATCAAGTTTTGAAGGATTGGAATTTAATTTTTCTGTCTCATATCTTTTTGTTTAAAGTCATAATTCTGACAAAGCTAGATAGAAAGCACCCAGAGAAACATTTTCTGATGATAAATAGGGACACTTGTCAAAAGAAATGTTTCTAATAAACCCGGGAAAACAACAATTTCCCTCAATACTGGGAAAGTCAGTGAGTCTGAAAGCTCCCTCCTGTGCTTCCTTTTCAGCCTGCAAGCACTAGAACAGAGCAAGCAGGGCTGTTTCACCCCAGTGCCATGCCAGCTGCAGGGCTGGGCTGGTGATGAGGAGCAGGAAGGGCACAGCAGGTCAGTCTCTATTAACTTCCCCGCCGCAGAGCCTCTCTGGCACCTGCACACAAGGTGCTCATCAGTCTTGCCTGTCCGTGACTTTTTGATGCTCTCATAATCAGCAGTGTCAGCAGAGCTCCCCCGGATTTGGTTCAGGGCATTAATGTAGTCAGCACACTGGCAGTGATGTGTGTTTTAAGCAGCACCCAGTGAGGAAATGCAGTGATTTACCCACAACAGCACTGCAGCTGCTGCTGACATGCTGGAAGGAGGTCTGCCCCATGGAGAAAAAGATGTTTTGTCGTAAAATATTCACAATGGTGTAAATTATTGTCTTGCAATAGGCTTGGAGAACAAATATTTGTTGCAGGTTGCTTTGAAAATAATAATTCCCAGCGTGATTGTGGGATTGTACCTTGAGCATAGACCAATTAAACACTCAGGTTATTTCTGATCCCAGCCTATTTTTTCTTCACTTATGTGGATGCAGGTCCAGCAAACCATCCTCATAACTTTGGCATTAAATCCTCTGCAAACATCCTCCTGCTGTTCCCAGTCTATCACACCTCAGGGTAACAACAAA
The DNA here is from genome assembly GCA_013400955.1 of Drymodes brunneopygia. NCBI lineage: Eukaryota > Metazoa > Chordata > Aves > Passeriformes > Petroicidae > Drymodes > Drymodes brunneopygia. Next base: position 22,694 of record VZTZ01030948.1, read on the forward strand.
CACATCTCAGGACTTCCCTGTACTCACCTGCATCTCAACCCCCCAAAAACAGCTCATCACATCTGCCATCCTCAATGAGACTTATTCATGTACCTGCTTCAAATTAGGCATGCAGAATCAGAGTTGCAAATTAGACCACTAATTTAATTTGCCTCTCTGTGAAGAGATCAGAATATAGGTTAGACCCTACTTGTGTGGAAAACATGAATACAAGGATTGTTTGGCCCATGTAATGCTAATGTGGAGGAACATGTGTTATGAGAATTATCAAAAAGCACCTCCTTCATTTGGCTTTTGTTGAGAACTTTCAATTTATGCCTCAGAGAGTTTACATAATTAGGCAGACTAAAAACTTGCTTAGTCTGTTCCTTCTTATTATTAAGTCATTATTTTAGTCCCAAAGGTAGTTGTTATGAATGCCATTAACTGGATTATATGAATTATTCAAACACAGGCATGTTTACACCGTCATCTCAAGAAGGGGCCCTTAATCAATCTCACATTGTTCAGAGGATGGTAGCCCTGCAAAACATCATCTCTTTTGCGAAGCATTGATCAAATGAGTATTAACTATCTGAAACTGAAGGTTACCTAAGAAACACCAAGGTCATTTATTGCTGTTATTAGTTTCCTCATATACTTTGAACTTGTGAAAACTCTTCCTGCCTTTGGAATGCTAATGGCTTTCAGACAGAACGTCCCCACAATGTCTAGAAGACATCCTGAAGAATCAGCCTAAGAATATGTAAATAAAAATGTCAGTGAAAATATCTGCATGTATTTCCTCTTGTAAAATAGCTTTGATCAATAGCTCGTAGATCTAGAAGACGTGATGTTGGACTCAGGTTGCAAACACACACTTTTCTTTTCATCCTACATGAAAACCATCTTCCTTAGGAAAAAGAAGTGAATTTGAAAAGGTGCAACATTAAAATCACCATAAAAATACACTCGGGGGAATTTCTGGTTGTGAAATAACTTCAGATATTGAGAGGTACTTTCTCTCACATACTTTCCATCTGTTTTTATGGCACTTTGGCAGATACACTCTGGTAAAAACTCTGAAGACAAATATGACCTTCTCTCAAGTCCCAAAAGGGAAAAATTCCCGTTCTGGCTTCAGTGGGCTTTGTCTAGGTCCTATGCATATTCCTACACCAAGAAATCACAGAATATATAGAATCATTAAGGTTTGAAAAGAATTCAATGCATTGATTAAAGAAGTGTTAACTATCTGAAATCTGAGAACTTGTAGGAGACCAGATTTCTCTGGCCCTGTGAAATCCTTACTGTGAGATCCCATTGTACATTCCCAGCTTGTTTTAACACAATGGGAAACTAAATCTCAGTCCCTCCATGAGAATAAAATTACCTAGTGATAATAGTGCTATCATATGGTGCACAATCTGTAATAAAATATGTAAATTTATTCCCCTTCTTCATGGTCAAGGTAACCCTAATCAATCTTTGAGGATAACCTGTTGGCTGCTGAGATACTGCTCGTGTGGGGAGAGAGGCCAAGGTTTGGGATGGGCACAAGTAGAGTGAAGTGTTAGGGAAGCACATGGGGGACAGATGGTTTTGTGACTATGTCACTCAAATGATTTCTTGGCCCACAGATGCTGTTACAGAACAGAGAAGGTTGGCTCCTGAACCCTAAGAAATTGGCTATTTGTTGAATCCTGACAACCAGACTCATCAAGTATTTTTTATTATCTTTTAAAATTAGGACTCAAAAGTAAAAAAAAAGTTAATATAGAAACATTAAAGGTTACCCTTTGGTGAGATTTTCCTAATTTATCTGTACGTTTTTGCTCAAAATACCTTTTCCTCCTACAAAAATTTGCAGGCAAAGGATTAGGTTAAAAACATTAAACGTTGCTTGGTTTTGTGATAGACAATCTCTGAAAATTCTCATTGAGGGAGTCAAGGCTTGAACAATGTCTTTTTATTTTGACCACTCATGGAAGAAGTTTTTAAGAATGCAACGGTAAAATATCTTCCCATTTTTCGTTCACAGAGTTCATGTGTGGCTTAAATTGGAAGGTCTTTGAGATGACAAACACATTCCACCTTTTTCAGGGGAGGTCCAGTAGGGTGAGTTGACTTCAGCCCCTGGTGTCTGTGGCTGCTTCATGGTGCTGGTGACTTTCTGTGCTTCCAACTGCCTGGATTGCTCTGGGGCCATTGACACTGAGATGAGATGAACTTGGATTGAGAACTGGGTGAGCAGCAGATCCAGAGGTTTGTAATCAGTGTCATGGGGTCCAGTTGGAGACATGACATTGGTGGTGTCCCCCAAGGTTCAATACTGGTGCAAAGAATGGTTTAATTTATCAATGATTGGATGAGGGGGTCGGTCCAGTTCACTAGTCAGTGAGGTGTCATCCAAAGTTCACTGACCACACGTGGCTGGGATGAGAGGCTGAAATGCCCCAGGGCTGGGAGGGCCTTCAGAGGGACCTTGACAGGTTGGAGAGATGGACACTGAAAAAATGTCTGAAACTTAGTAAGGGAAATGCAGGTCCTGCACCTGGGCAGGAACAACTCCAGGCACCAGCACAGGCTGGGGATGACCCGCTGGAGCAGCTCTGTGGGGAAGAATGTGGGGTTTCTGGTGGGAATGAGCGGTCCCTGACCAGCAGAGTGTCCTGGATGCAAGGAAGATCAATGAGATTCTGGTGACATTGGGAAGAGCATTGCCAGCAGGTCAGGGAGGTGACTCTGTCCCTCTGCTCAGCCCTGGAAGAGTGCATCTGGAGTGCAGTATTTTGCTGCTCAGGCCAGGAGGGACATGGAACTCATGGAGCGGGGCCAGTGGAGAGGGACAAAGATGATTTAGGGCCTGGAGCATCTGCATGCCCAGGAAAGGCTGAGGGATCTGGGGCTGTTCAGCCTTGAGAGGAGCCCCAGCTGAGAGGGGCCCTCAGACCTGTCTGTTCCTGGGTGCCCCTGGGTGTCCCTGTCCATCCCTGTCCATCCCTGTCTATCCCTACGTGTCCCTGGGTGTCCCTTTGTGCAGGGAGGGTCAGAGCAGGACCCAGTCTCTGCTCCAGGGCCCAGCAATGGCACCAGAGCAATGGGCAGGGACTGAGCCCAGCAACTGCCCCTGCACAGGAGGCAGAACTTCGGCCCTGGGCAGTGCCCAGCCCTGAGCAGAGCCCAGAGGGGGTGAGGAGTCTCCTCCCTGGGGATATTCCAGAGCTGCCTGACACAATCCCATGTGCTCTGGGGTGGCCCTGCTGGAGCAGGGAGGTGGGAGCAGGTGTGGGTCCTTCCAAGCTGACCTATCCTGGGATTGTGTACATATAAATGCCAGAGTACTACACCAAAAGTATCCTAATATACTGGCATGTATTCTTACTTTTTCTTGAACTCTGTTTCCTGAACTTTAGCTGTATTGAAATAATTTGAAACAAACAACTCTTTTCTAGAAGTCAAGTCTAGCAGGACAGTAATTGTGAGTGAGGATCATTTGCTTAGCCAGTTTTTAAGAGAGTGGTTAGAAGGTAAAAATGACTTATTTGACTACCACATATCAGCATAGCATCATCTCACAGGTTTGGACGCTGTCCTCCCCACTAGGTGACTACAATGCCCACACATCATTTCAATGTGAACCACAAAATTGGTGCAGGGCACCTTTTTCTTGCTTCTTCCTGATGCAAGAAACCGTGTGCACACACATTTTTTCCTTTCGGTGCCACCACTTTCTAAGATTTGATTGCTTTTAATATCAGAGTGGCAAATGGGACAATAAAAAAAAAAAAACTTAGTTGAAATGGATGGTGTTGCAGATGCAGGGAATGAAGTGTTTAAAGGTCCTGTTGCCTCAGTCCTTCAGCCACATTAGGCGGAGTAATTAAGGAAATCTGGCATGGGGCCTGACAGAGCTCATTATGGATGGTACTCATAACAGCATCAAGCTTCAGTTGCCATGGGGATGCTGACTCTGAACTGACTGCTTTTGTGCACCCAGAACCTCAGCCCAAAGTTGTTTGGACATGTCTGTGTGTGGGATGAAAGCAGGAGATGTGATATGAAATGGATACCAAGATATGGGGCACCAGGGAGCCTGTGGATGATTACACTAAGAAATAATCCCTTTGCTTCCTGCTCTGCTTAGAGTACATAAACTACATTTTTGGCCTATAAGCTAAATGTAAAGATGCTGAGGGAGGTCTGCGGAGAGCAGACGCTGGTATTGAGTTCACTGAAGCCAGTGAATTTATGGCAGACTTTGGCTAGCAGAAAATCTCTTCTAATTCCTGCAGATCAAAGGTCCTATGTGGCATTGTTTTAATTCAGCTGCACTTTCCTTATTAGTTTCTGTTCTCCACAGCCAAGGGCTTTCAGGTACTCACTGCCTCTCATCAATACCCTCCAAGGAAATCCTTCTGTGATACTGAGCCAAATTTTGAAGTATTGACAAAAAAAAGCAGAACTTAAATGTGGGAGTAGCCTTCCCCG
>VZTZ01031066.1:0-11822 GCA_013400955.1 Drymodes brunneopygia
TTTCTTTTCTTTTTTTTAATAGAAACAAAAAGGTAGGACCTTTAATTTGGGGGAAGAGATCCTTCATAAAAAAAGCAAACAAAAACAAACAAACAAAACCAGAAAACCTGCAGTTGTCCCTAGTTCTGTTAGAACGTTCTTGGTCATCTCCAAAGAGACAGTTTGTTCTTCCCATAACTTTTGCCTGAAAAAAAGAACAAAAAAGAACAAAAAAAAGCTAAACAAAACAAAACAAAACAAAAAAAAAGAACAAAAAACCCACACAAAAAATCCCCCCAAAAACACAAAAAAATTGTAAACAAACAAAAAGAGAAAGAAAAAACAATCTACTTAGTTGTCTTTGTGTCTTCTAAGCATTGGGGATAACGTTCTACTAAGCATGGCTGTTACACTTGTATATATATATTGAGCCTTGACGGGCCTATGATGTAAAACAATTGTATTGATGGTGGTTTAATTCTAATTTTTTTTGCTTAATTTTTACAGTTACATTCAGCTGTTAGATAAGCAGGAAAAATAGTTTGCTGGCTAGTTTTACTCATTTATGTTAGCTTTAATGCACATTTTTAAAAGAACCACGGTCTTGTTTTAACTACCTGCTAGATATAAGTAATACAGAGGTGCTGGCATGCTTTACAGTACCTGATTTGATACAGTTTTTTTGTCTTGTACTATTACATAAATCCAGTCATGCACTTTTTCGTACACTACAAGGGGATGTGTAATAATATCCATGCTTTTTTTTTCTTAAACTATTGCCATATTTTCAGTAAGTGTCTTTAAAAAAAATACACTTAGATAAAAGTGATCTGGTCAGTATGAGGGCATGAATGCCAAACAAAGAGTATTAGTGTTTAGTGTTAATACAAAAGTGCCAACTTTGCACACATTTTGAAAAAAGAAAATGTAGTTATTCACCATAACCACAGTTGTAGTTTTTGGACTACACTCAAAAAATTACTGGGGAGGGAAAAGGGGTAAAGTGAAATACAGAATTCTTGGTGCTTTTTTCAAGTGCCAATTATTACTAGAAACAATAGTGCATCCTTATTCCTTATATACTACATCGCATAAAAGAAAAAAAAACCAGAATTGTGTCATGTGAACCAGTAGAAACGTTTTTTTGTCAAACATACATAATATTTGGGGATATAAATGCTGATACTACTTGTCACAGAACAAAGATGAATATAATTTTGTGTGCTTCTTATTATAGCCTGGATTTTTGTGGTGTTTTAAAAAAATTCGAACCAACAGGGAAATAATATTAACTATGTTGTTCTGTAAAGTTGTCTTTTTTTGCAATGGAAAGTGCTGTAGTATGATTAAGGCATGTTTTATAGAAGCAATCAAAAGAAATTAATGGCAGAAGCACTTAGTAGCTCTGAAAACATATGCTGGACTTTTTATTGGGTAACTTTCCCTTTGGATAAAATTAGAAGACAGAGAAAAAGGATGTCTAGTTGTGTTATGTTTTGTGTTTCACTCACATGATTTGTCAGAAAATAACAGAAGTCCAAGAAGGATAGTGAGCAAGAGAGCGAGCACAACCAGGAGAGAGAGAAGGAGCGAGCAGTTGAGAAAGGCAGAGAGAAAGGAGGCTGCCCTCCGAATTTTTTTGTTTCCGGTGTTTACACATGTTGCTTGAGCTGGTAAACCACACTGGCAGCCTTAGTTACCACAACATACTGACTGAGGGATGGTATTTACTCAAGCTCAATCTACAGCCAAAGCCATTAGGATGTGTGTTGTAGACTCTTTTCTTTACAAAATGAGTAACAGTAACAAAAGCAAAAACAAATAAACAAACAACCCCCCTAGGGATATTTCAGCATACAATAAAATATTCCTTCAGTGAGAATGTGTTCCTTTTCTGTATTTACTGACCCAGAACATTATTCCTCTTAGCAAAGAGTCAGAAATGCTCCATTGTTTCAGCTTGTCGCTGTATTGTTTTGCTGTGCATTTTGATTATTCTTACTTTTTATGTCCACTTGAGTACTTAAATCCTATTACATTTTCTAGAGGAAATTCTTAATATAGATTTCCTCTGTTTTAGTACTTTTTATGCATTTCAGTATTTTTGTTTCCAAAAGTAGGAATCAATATCTAATAAATCAGTATTTCCAGTTGTAGAAAATAAAAGAAAAATATTTCTAAATGAATTCTTACTATGTTCCTATGAGTTACAAGCCTCTGATCATTTTTTTTTATTCTGTACACTCATGAAGCCCTGAAAACATTTGTGGATTCCACAGAAACTATAAGGAAAATTTACCTTCTGGTTTAACAAAAAGAAACTTTATAGCAAAAAGTAAGCTGTTTCACTGACATTTTCCTTTCATCTTTTTTATTTTCTTCAAAGTCTCAACTACTTTGCCTTGTTAAATTGAGTGGAGAGATCTGCTTTGCTTTATTTTATGTTGTGCAAGCTCAGTGTGTTTGTGAGAAAGGGAAATTAGAACAGTAAGGGTGCATTTCTCCAAAACACATGAACCTTTGTAGTGTTACCTGTACTGCACTCTCATCTCTCCTCCCAGGCTAATAGGAACAAGTAATATGGAAAGTCTAAAAAATAAAAGAACAAGAATTGAATTACATATACAGAAAAAACCACACTCTTTTGTAGTATGCACGGTATAAATAAATATAATTTTTAATGAAAAATGCATTTAAGGTATATAAATAATTCCTCACTGAATGATACACTGTTCAGCATTCTCATTTCACTATGTTTCTGTTAGATGTCAAATGGGTTTGGTAAACTTGTTTGGAAATGTAAGCGTCATCTACAGATAAATTCAACAGGTTATTGATAGAGACGGAAAAAAAATCTGTTTATTACACAAAATTGAGCAGTACATTCCAAAAAGTAAGGGAAAAGGGACAAACCTCCAAAAACTGTTAGAAGCTCACAAGTCCTACTCTTAATTTCATTCAGATTTTGCTTAGGCTATGTAGGAGATATCATCTCTGTCTTGTGGACAGAACACTGTTATTTTTAGGCAATTACTCACTGTTATTTTTAGGCAAATCTAGGCAAAAGTAGTTTCTTCAGTGCTAGTGATACTAATGTCAGGACAGTCTTTTTTTTAGAAGGGCACTTACACTTACTTTGAATTGAATGGCATTTCCCTCCTTTCGACTTAGCATGCATCTCTATGAAAATCTGTATTTATCAGATGTTCTTGTGGTGGAATTTGTATCGTCTGACATTATCTGAAAAATCCATAAAGGGCTGTGGCATAGCAGCTTGGTTTTACTGAAAGTAGCGTTTCTGGGTGATCTCAGCAGAGACCCAGAGTGCAGTAAGAATAATGACCAAACGTCTCATCTCTTCAGCACAGCACATGGCCTGCAATGGTGTGACGACATGATAAGTATTTTGCAGTTGCTTATGTTATCACAAACTTGTGGCTACCCCTTCGGTTTCCAAACCTGTCAGTCTAAACCATTTTGCAAGAGCTAGACCAGCTTTGAGGAAGATACTCTTCCCTTTACATGGAGTTTGTTCCTTCTTTTTTGGTTCCTATAGTTGTTGTGGTCACTCTTTCCATATTGTTTCACTGTTTTGTTCAAGGTAGTTGTATTTTTCTGTAAATATCAAAAAGCTTTGTCTGCAATTAGAAAATAACTGTACTGAACCTCCTTTAGAAACAGAACTATTTGTCTGGAGGTTGTTTAGGATTTTTCTTTTCATTGGGAGGGTTTGGGGTATGGTGTGTCAGGAAAGCATATGTTAATGGTTAATCACTAGGTATCTTCTGAAAAACTATGAAAATTTGGAAGGAAAACAGCACAGTCAAAGCACAAGAATGGAAACCATGAGTTTAAACACCCCTGGTAGCCCCTTCTCACTGTTTAGTCTCACACATATCATATCACTTACCCATTTATGTTTCAGTCTGTCACTGAAACTATCACTAATACTAATATGATCATGCCCATAAGTGTGCTCCTGTGAGGACGATTAGCTGGTATTAGTAAAGAGCTAATTTAACTCATAAATATTTTTGCACACCTTAAAATATTTAGTCAATTTTTCTCAGCTGTATCTCAACCAGGTACATTTTTTTATGCCTTTTAAACTCTAGCTGACTCTGTGGTGACACTGTAGTTGTGCACACAAGGTATAAGCACTCTGTCACCAAGTCACAACTCAATTTGACAAAATGTGAAAGGTGTAGTTAAAAATCCTAATAGTACATGGACACTGCTCTTAAAGATCTCTCAAAGGCTTTTTGTGTCTGAGCTCATAAAATTCATATGTTTCATAGGGATCTGTAGATACTTTACACAGAAGAAACTGTTCAACATATTTGCCATTGGTAAATTTCACTCCTTCTTCCCTCTCTCCCTCCCTTCTTCCCTTTCTGCCTCCCTCCTGTTGTGGAACTGGAAGTGTACTTTCTCTGCCTGTTCCACAAGCTTAAACATTTTTCATCACCTATATGTTTCCCATTCCATCCCCAAAAAAGGAACTATTTAGGAAAAACTAGTAGAGTCAGGTTCTAAACAGTAAAGTAGCTGCCAGCAGTGGTCAGTACCTCAATTGATCTGGTCTAGTACAAATAATAGGAAGTGGGGCTCCCAGGATGCACTTGAGTTTTCCCTGAGTTTTAGCCTTTTCAACCCAGTTAAGGATCTAACATAGCTAAATATATGGGATAGGAATGTAAAGGCAACAAGACAAGGAGCTGTGTGGGTATAATGGAAGCTCAGAAATGTGATATTTCAAGGTCTCATCTGTTCCAGAGATAGGAACCATTTTCAAGACCGGGGATTTAGTTCCAAAAATTTCTCCTTCAATGTGTATATTTCAAAGTCAAAATGCTTGATATGGACCCATTTTTCACATGGTGACCATTAAGGATGTCAGCTGCTGTCAGAAAATAGGATGTCTTTTTAGAAATGTATTTGTACTCAAATTCTGCCGGACGTTTTCACAGCAACAGTGGTGGCAAAGTAAATAATAAGGAAGGGACAGTGTAGGGTCAAGGAGCACCATGCTCCTCTTAAGTTTTTTTGCCACGTACATGAACAGAACTGTTACTTCTTCAGTCCCCAGAATGTTTTTGTCACTTTCCTCTTTGGGTTAACAGAATTACTCTTTTTATTTGAAAAGAGAAGCAAAGGTGTCTGTATTAAGGGCCAGGAGGCAGCAGGAGTTCTCTGTGGGGAAAAGGTGAGTGGCAGACACATGATGGCAGCTGGTATATTTCAGTTCCTTCTTAGTTTTGTTTTTTTTCTTATGTAGTGACATAAGAAAAAGACTTTGCTGCTATAGTAACTCAACAAAACAGTGACTGTAGTGCTACTTTGCTAGATAAGCATCAGCATATCCTGCTGTTGCCACATGATGAGTTGGGCTTTTTTCTCCTGTTCTGTAGGGACATAAAAGGAACTCTTTTCCATACCCATTTCTACTTCAGGAACAGAGCATCATATGATGGACTGAACCTTTCACCCACATGTTTGCCCAAATACATGTCTGTTCCAGTCTCATGGTTTCTGTCTCTTCCTGCCAACACTGCAGCATTATCACTGCCTTTAAAATGGCTGTAGCAGAGCGAAGCAGCAAGTATTTTACATAAGTAATATTATCTTGAGTCTGTAGTTAACCAGTCTTGTGTGGCTTGTTTTCTCTGTTCAAGTCATGATACTGAATGACAGCTTTGATTTTTTGATCAAGGTATTGATCATGTATATCCCAATACTGTTGCTGTTATGTTTGGCACTGACACTTAAATGAAAACGGTTCTGGACCACCAAAGGGTTAAAAAATGGACATGTTTTTGACAAGTCCTCTGACTTTTGCCAGTATTATTGTTCATTATGATGACACTGTGTTTTTTTAAATAGCAGCTGTAGTTGTCATGAAACTATTTTCCCATTCCTCTCCTTTAAAGTGTGATGTTGTAAATTCATGTGACCTTTCCTGCAAAGAATAAATATTTCTTTTTTTATATAAGATCTCAAGACAAGGCTTGTTTTGTAACAAATAGTGGCCCATTACAGAGCAGGAAAAAAACTGAGCTGAGCAGAAAGAAGCTTCAGTTCAATTTCACCTCATATCTTTCTAATAACTTACTTGTCACTTTATTACCTTCCAGTAATGTGAATGCTGCTGACAAGACTGTCACACTAACAGCAGACAACACCCTCTCTTCCTTAGCCCCAGCTCTCCTGGCTACTTATTGCACTGGCCCTGAAGGGACACAAACTAATAGTGTGCTTTCAAGTTCAGCACTTGGCCATCAAATATAAAAGGATGTGTAATTGCCTGTTTATCCCCTGTGAAGGCGAAATTGAGTATAAGAACGAGGCTTTCCCTCCCGACTCCCTAACACACACACCCGCACACGCAGGCACACACACACACCAGCATGCACACACATCTGCAGTGAGTGAAGGGAAGTCCCATCTGGAGCACTTTGATTTGTCTTTGGGAAGCCCAAGGCTGCCACTGGCTGCTCTATCGAGCTATCAGGTAGACAGTAACAAGATGGCTTCTTAGCAAAAGGTCAGCTGAGAAATACTGTCTGTAATGGCACTTTTGTCTGCTTATGTAGCAACTAATTGCTTTGTATTGGCATAAGCCATACTCTGCCTGCTAGAAATAGTTGTTTTAATTTGCTACATGTCTTGCTGCATAGGTTCAGTGCCAAACAGGATGTCCCGTCTATTTTTTAACTGTTTTAGCCCATCCCTAGGCAAATTTCAGAGCAATCTCATCCTCTTGGGTTCCTATCATGAATGCCAATTCCCTATATCCTATTCTATTGTGATAGGAGAATCTGCTGCTGACATCAGCCATGAACTTCTATAGAGTGTTAGATAAACATATCTGAGACACAATCTGCTGTCCTCGTTCAAGGAGGCATTTTTTCTGATTTATACATTCATTTGCAAGAACACTGCTAAAAGTGCAGGCTCCAGAAGTGCTTCTCAGATAGGCCATCAGAAGAGAGACAGTTTTACAATGATATAACTTGAGAGCATATGCTATGTTTTAAGAAATTTTAAGAGCATGAAGGCCAGTGTACCTGGCTGCAGACACTCCCCTTCCTTTTTATTGTATGCTTTCTGACTGCTGAATAGCAGTTGAAAATTCAAGTAGGCAGAGGAGCTATTGAAGCATGCTTTCCTTGCAGGGTCTGCAGCATTCTCATGCCAGTTCATAACACCAGTCCTGTGTGTACCTGTGAGCATTGAACACTGTGGGTTGAACAGCGCTGGCAGCCAGTGCAGCACCAAAAAGCCAAACACAGGTTTCAGACAAAGCCCAAGACCAAGACACCTAAACACAACCATTTTGGAGTTTCTTGTTTTTCATATCCTTGGATCGGTTCATGGCATTGGTTGGCTGCAGCACCTCTTTGCTCGTTCCGGATGCTAATGCTGTCAACAGCACTGTGTGGTAATTTGATGTTTGCTGCAACAGAGGTGATGGTGCCCACCATAAATATGCTAAGGTCTTTTGCCAGTCAAAGGTCACTGATCTTTTCCCTCCTTTTCCTTCCGAGTTCATCAGAAGCTACAAGGGTGAAACCAGCAGACAAATTCCTGAGGCCTGTTTGTATCAGAAGTCTAAAGGCTGAGCCCAGACTCTGCTCCCCTGTCAACTCCATGTGTACATGGCACTGACGGAGGTTGAAGCAGCCGGATGAGCTGACCTGCGATGATGAGCTTGGGCAGCCTTTCTTGCTGTACCATTTCCAAGGCTCTTTGTGGAAACTGAGGACTTTCTGATCGAAGAAATCCTTTGTGTCCTTTGTGTGTGTTTGTGAAAATGTGTGTGAGTGTGAGTGTGACAGACAGAGAAGGAGAAACAGACACAGTGGTAGAACAAGGAGCCTTAAAATGAAGATTACAAGTGAGCAAAATTGTATCATTTCCATCACTTACATAGGTGCATAAATATATTTCCTCATGCACTTAAAAAACAGGAAAAGTCAGGGACCAAATGTCTAATGTGCAGAGACATTTTCCTGGTGTTCTACAGATTTTGTGCATTGCTCCCTTCAAACCTTTGGAGACAAATATTTTAGGAAAATTAAGAAAAGCATCCAGGGCAATTATATTTCTAGAAAAGAAAGAGAGAGCAAGACTAGCTAAGTGATGCATGAAGATTTTATAAGGCATCCATCGTCAAACAAAAGGTTGAGAATGATCAGAGGATAATGCACAGTTAGGATGGCAAACTCATCAATAGTTAATCACAACCTGTCCACTTCTGCCACGAAATGCAAGAGGCTATGAACAGCAGCTCTGGGGCACCAGTGGCAGTTGTGAGTGCACATGCCTGAGTGTGGGAGCATTATGCAATCATTACATACAGATCAAGATGTTTTCACATCCCCTTCCCCCCACCACCTCCTGTACTGATGCAGCAGAATGCATCCCCCCCAGTTACACCTGTGAAATGGTACAGTAGCCACATGAACTGTGATTCTAAGGATGTTCTTCTTAGTTTACCCAATGACCTACAGAATAAATAGGAACACCTAAGTTGTACAAAGGCAGATTTATTCATTATTTTTCAATTATACTTCTACATTTGGAAATTTTTTTAACTTTTTTTTTTTTTTAACAAACACTTGTACAACCTTCAGCCATTGTCCTTAATTTTCCCATTTTCTTTGCCACCCCTTCTCCTCTCTTTCCAAGAGAATGTATCATTAAAATTCTCTCAGAAAAGTAACACATCCTCCTAGTGTTCTTCATTTTGGAAAGTTTTATGCATTCCATCTGTGAAAACGGTTACTGTTTGTAAAGTGGCAAGATGAATAAAATTGCCACTGTTATGTGTGTGTGTTTCATTTAGCTATCTAAAAATATGGAATTCAGCATGCTGCTTTTTCTTGTGCAAACTTTGGTTCCTATATCATATGGGGCTCCTTTTCCAGAACATGGCTGGATTTTGATGGGCAGCACTTGTGTTCTCAGTTCATGCCTCCTGCCTGTCCAACAGTTTAAAAGAGAGATCTGTGTTCCAGTTCAATGTATGTGCAACAGGTGTGCAAATAAGTTGATCTGTACCTGAACACAATCAAAATTTACCCTGGCTGAAATTCCACACACTTTTACTTACCACAAGCAGCTCACTGCAACCTGTTTGTACCTATACAAATAACTCACTGTAGGGATGGTTGAAGCAGTTTGAAGTTTCATTGTTTGAAGGCTCTTGCTCACTGTCACAGTTGACATTTTAACAGCTTTTAACACAGAAGGTCAAACTCAGTGATTTCCTATATAGCTGTCTGCGGTGTTTCAGTTCTCCTGAACTGGAAAGATGGGAACCTGACTGGGGGGTTCACGTGGAGATGTAAACTGAGATAAACTGGATTTGAACCTTCATGTATTTGGAAGTTCTTAGGGGCCTGGCAGTGCATCCAGTCACAGAGGCATAAAACCTGGAAACCCCTTTCTCAGTAGGCATGGGAGGGCTCTCACAGCCTGGCTGCAACCCCCTGTGCCAACCAGCGATGCACCAAGAGCAGCAAGGGGGCTGCTGTGTAGAGAATGGAGAGCTTGCTGATGGCTGGCAAAGCTGGGCTTGTTCCACTGGACTTTGTCAAGATGTGTTCCTGGGGTGCCTCAGTCAGGCACAGGAAAGAGTGGAGTGGAAGCCTGATGGACATTTTTACGTAGGTCTTTCTCATTTTGGAATAGAGGAGGCTTTTAATTTTCACTGTTTGATTTCAATGTGAGCAAAACATGAATGCTCTGCTGTCCTGCCTGCAGAACCAAAGCATGCACTATGGAATATAGCTGTACGAGGGGATACAAAAATTTGCATCATGTTGATCTAATAATCATGACATTAGTAGCTTCATAAATATTGTATGTAGTCTAAACAAGTTTTTTCCATTAGTAATCTGAGGGAATTAAAAGTCCTGTTTTAATTTGACATTTCTTTTCTTGTATTTTCTGTACTGTAACAGTCCTACAATATGTCTTTTGCATAAAATGCATAAGGTTTTGGGGATATAAATGGAGTTTTACTCATACTTTGTCCAAATACCTCTTGTAATTTGTATCAAAATTCTTGTACAATTTTTATATTAAAGATTTATCAGTCACTGATATTTTTGTCTCTTTGTCTTTAACTTCTTCATTTTTTTACTGATTCAAGCAATGCACATTTCCATGGAAAGACATATGGTCATAGAAAGATGCTCACCTGCAAAGTTTGCATGTGACCTCTTGTATGAAAGCTACACACTACATTTAAGAGTTTTGCATAATTCCCAGAAATTGAATAGGTTAAAGTTTTTTGGAAGGGAGATAATTGTTTTGCCCGCTAGCTTGTACCCATTTTCTTAGAAATGTCATATTTAGTGTGACATCCAGAAACCTACAGCCTCACTAATTTAGTCACCTGACTGCAAAAAAAACCCTTAAATATGGACATTGCTCACACTTAAGTATGTCTGACAGATGAAGAAACAGAAGTGGAAGGTCTTGCCAAACTCTGTCTTGGTGTCCTAGCTCAGTCCTCTTTTTGCTTTTCAAAGCACAGGTACACAGCTCACTAATCTCAATGTTTGGGTAAGAATTTTCTCATCCTTTAAAATGGTGAGGACATGGGCCAAATATATCTCCCCACCAAACCTTATCCATAAATCTAGGATTGTAACATAAAAAAATTATCACCAAAGAATTCAACTTTGAATCCTTGGGATTGGCTTTGTGCTCCATGCTGACTACAACAGGGTGTAGTGTGGGGAAATGTTTCAAAAACCCATTTGCAGGGCAGAACACTTCCTTTTGTTAAGAAATCTTGTTTTTCTTCTAATGGACATCTGTGTCAGCTGGGAAAATGTGGGCAAGATTCTTCTAGGAGTTTAGCGGTTTTTTTTAGATTCTTGCTTTTGATTTAGCCTGAGCTCTTATGTTGCTAGTAATTTCCTGCATGCTGTACTTCTTATCAATAAAGGAAACAAAGTAGTGTCAGAATAGTTTTGTCCATTGCTCTGTGCTCATAGAGACAAAAAGGCCATGTCACAAGCATGTCCAAGACAATGTGATGCAATATGATTCATATTCATTCATTCTACAAAAGAAAACCAAAATAAAACTCAGCTTGTTGAGTGCCACAAAATTCTGAGCACTGGGGTGGTGATGCCTCCAGTGGCATGTGGGTATGTGCTGAACTTCAAGCATGTATGGTCCTGTTTGGCTCGACGGGAACAGATATCTGCTTGCAAATGAGCCCCTCTTGAGAGTATTAGCTGGACTGCAGCTAATACTAGACAGCCTGCTCAGTGTTTGACAAGAGTCAATAAGACTTTTTTGGCTGTCTCACATTTCCTGGTCCCCAAAATGGAGGCAACTGGACTCCCTAGCTGAATGTGGGGGTGGGGAAAGAAAGGGATGTGAAAGCCAAATAACCAGAATTTGCTAAGCACTGTGAACTCTAAGTCTGAGGAAAGTTATTGGTGAGTAATACCATACACATACTCTCTGATGGATTTAGGATTTTCCTAAGGTCTTTTCTTTTTCAGCCTTCCCAGCCCAGTCAAGAGTCATTTTTCTGCAAAACATTTAGCTCTAAAAACCGGGCGTCATCGTGTGATCCAGCTACATCACAGGTTAAATTTAGTTTATGTGTTGAGAGCCATGAGCTATGAGGATACAAGACGTCTGCCACAGGTCCACTAAATAAAGTCTTGAGAGTGTTTATTTCATTTGCCTGTTTTTAATCCGCCTGACATAAACAGCTCAATAATGAGGTGAATGCCTTTAATCTATTACTGACATGCAGTTGTCAGCTTCATCTCATTAAATTACATGCCATCTTCCCTTCCCTTCCCTTC
>VZTZ01031070.1:0-5000 GCA_013400955.1 Drymodes brunneopygia
CTCATTTTATATATATTAGCTAACATAACCATTAGTTCAGCTCGACAAGAACTTGTGCTGCAAAAAGCTTTCTGCAATTTTTTTAATACTACTAGAATCCATACTAATCCATATTTTTAAGAACTTTTACAAACTCTTATTTCCAGTATTTATTAGCACTAAAATTTGCTTATAAATGTTACTTCCCCAAATGTTTTCTGAAAAGTATTTTTGTCATAGAAGGTCATGTTATGATCCTTTAAAATGGTCATGGTATGATCCTTTTTACAGAAAGGATCAGAATATCTTGATTTCAACTGCTGAGTAGCTTTACACAAAATACTTTTAGCAGGTACGTGCTTAAGCATAAATCCAGAGTAGGCTCTCTACATAATACTTCTTTTAATTTTAAAATGACTGGAGGGAAAAATGTCAAGCTCCAAAATCCATGATTCTCTGTCCTGTCCTGGTCTGTCTGGCCAACCCTTAGAATTCCCTTAGCTTTCAGAGTAAGCAGTTTGCTGCTTTGTGCCCAGCCCAAAAATTACCCTGCATGAGAAAGGAGTCACACAGCCACTTCTATTGACAGCTAGAGGCATTTTTAGATCCATTCTTCCTTTCCCAACCTAATCGGGGAGAGACTGAGCACATGAGATGGACATGAACATCCAGTACCAAATGTTCATATGTCTTGAAACACTAGAGTAAAGGCTTTTGGAGTGTTACAAAAATAGTTTGATTTTTTTTTTTGTCTTGATTAGTGAGCAGTTTTCAGTAACTTGTTAATATATTTTTGGAAATAAATTACTAGGGGGAAAAAAGCACCAAAAATGTCCATCGGGAGGAAGACAGAAAGAATGCCTGAGAGACTTTTAAGCAGTGTGGAAGAAGTACCAAGAGAAAATTTCACTAATCAAAAAGGGCTCTATATCTTCTCCAGAAAGATCTAGCTGTTAGCTCCCCAAAATAATCCATATTTTTTACAAGCAAGGTGAACTGGGTTTTAGTACTTTATAATTCACATTTCAGGAAAGACAAAACATACCAAAATCAAGGTTCTTTCACAGCCAGTCTGATTTTTGGATTTTGCCTTTTTTTCCCCAAAAGAAGTTATTTTGTCAATTTTTATTTGCAATTGCAAAGGAATATCAATTATTTCATTTTGTGGGCAGCACAGCTAACTGGTTTTAAGTATACTGGCTATAAATTCTATCTAATTAAAAAAAACAAAATCAAGATATTCAACTATATTGCAGCATTCAGAGTGAAACCATCATTGTATTTAACACTCATGACAAACTGTGCCAAGTTTTCTTATTTCCACAAAGTTTCAAAATCTTGAAGTTATTCTAAAAACTGATGTAAATATTGCACAACAAATGTTTCATACGTTTAAATAAATGAATATATTTTTATGCTTACTTAACTTACAAGAGAAGCAAAACCACTGAAACTAAGTTCTGTGGTGACATTTAAAATCATACTAGATGTAGACTGCTTCAGTTACTCTGGACATTGACATTATTTAGAGAGATAGAAGGAAAAGCCACAAAAAATTCAAAAAGTCCAGGAAGTATTTATGTCTACGTAAATAAGGAATAAGTTATATCTCACACCAAGAGTAGCCATTCACAATAAAAGCCAAGCAAGAGGTCAGATTTTCATTTTGGCTCACCAAGTTACACTGATGCGTTAATTATTTTGATAAATCTAGATTTCTCTTTTCCTCTCCTGTAAACCAAAACGATAGTCTTCATTTACACCGAGGTAATAGCTTTTACTGATGTGGTTGTACCTATTACTAAGAGAAAAGATTCAGGAAACAAGCAGCAGGTTATAGAATCAAAGGAGGGAATGAGAGAATGTGATCTAAAAACTGTAATGAGTATGGTTGCCCTTGCCAAAGAAACATTTTGTTTTAATGCAAAGTACAACTAATTTTTAGAATTTAAGAGGTTATTGGAAAATGAAATGTTATACAGAGGATGATAATGGTAACACTGGTATACAAAACAGAAATATAGTTGGAGCATGAAAAGCAAACACTAAGTGACAGAATGCAGTTTCAAAATCCAGTGAGATAACAGAGAATTCATAATGCATTTGCAATATATTAATACAAAATCATCTGCAACACACCTGTCAAATATATACTTTTCGATTCTATGTTGAAATAGATAATTAAATCCTTGTTGCAGTAAAATAGAAACTTCACTGCTTGCAAAACTAACAGAAGTCAAGCCCTTTGCATTTGTCTGCCCAGAGCAATAGCATTTTTGTCAGAAGCACCAGTAATGATCTTGAGTTACGCACAAAAGCGAGCTCTGTTAGGGCAACGGACAAAGGCAAATGACTGCAAAGAAAGAGGACTCAACTTCAATTTAACTGTCCTGTAAGGTACATACTAATTAGCTGCAAAGCTATGAAATCCTAGCTAGCATGTTAAGTCTGCTACATGACAGTATAATTTGACTTCTTAAAGGATTATGCAAATTACAACTCATCATTCCATTACATGACTGAAAAAAGTGACAGCTAATTTATACATAACACACCTTTCAAATCCCTAAGATGTGAAGCACCTGTGCAATACATTTTGCCTAGATTTTCTAGCGTGTACACTCTTGTTTATTGCACTGTACAGAAGCATACCTAAGAGATTTAGTAAAGTCTTAGGGTTTTTTTATTTGCTTTTTAGCTTCTAGAGCACAATCCCAAAGAATTAAACAACATACTTCTGTCCCTGCCGTAGAGGTTTTGCACACAAGAAGTGTACGGTTTCAACACAGGTGTAATTTCGGAATAGCAGGAGAGCACGAGCACTAAATGCACGAGCTAGAGGCAAGACTCACACAGATTTCAACATACTTCTGGTAGGTAGATTCACAGTAGATTCCGTCATATCGGTAGATTTTCCTACATTCTGATTGGTTGGGCAGAGGATGCTGGACAGTTATTCTGTAGAGGCATCAAAAACAGATAGACATGACTAGAGGTTCTCTACAGGTAACTGTAATGCAGGACAAATCAGTATGTTGAAATTTATTTTTTTTCATTTTATTTTTAAATTAAATGCCTTTCTGATCGCTTTAAATCAACTGCCTTGTGCACACAACACCCAGTTTCCACTTTTCAAAATTTGCACTGAGAGTAAACTAAACTTCAATTCTCCACAAGAATGGTGGGTTTTTTTCCCGTCAAATAAAAGTGGAAGAGGTATGGAATTTTATAAATCAAGTTGATAATTCACATAGTTTGTATATATACAGTAGTGCTTATAAAATTGATTATTTATTGTTTACTGTTGCAATCCATCCTCAGGCAGAACATTCATTTATATCAGCTGGGAGTTTGTCCAGACAAAGACCAAATAACCCTCCAATTTAAAATGTCAACAGCAATTCTCACATTTGCACAGAATGAGGATGTTGTGGTATTATGAGGACTGTGATTGAAGGTGCTCAGCACCATCTGAATAATGCCATATGTTCTCGGACCGACTGAAAGGAAATGAAAGTGATTGGCAGCAATCAGGAGGTGCGCAGCATCTTGTAAAATCAGGCCCTAAAAGATTTGTCAATCATTCTCTTATTCATCCCTCCCCAGCTCCCTGTTAGCAGAAAATATAATTTGGCTATAAAAATTCAATGTTGTTTTTAAAATATACTTGGGAATTGCACACAAAACAGTACCCACCAATTTTGGTTTTTTTTCCTCCCTCTTCTCTGGAACAAAAACACATTTTAGATGCTTCTCTCTCTTCTACAAATTAATACCTTTTTCCCTTATAATTTAATGGTATTTCACCGGAGTAGGAGAAATTATTTGAGAAGTTTTAACAGATTTTTCAAATGTAGAATTTTAGGCTGTGATTTTTTAAAAATAAATATTCTAGTGAGTAGAGAATTATTTTATGTTATCATTATTTTTATAGTATTAACATGTACATAGCACTGAGCTAATCCTAGTTTTTAAAATTGTTTCAACAGTAATTTGAGACTGCAGGTTTGAGAAAAAATTAGTATCATTCTCCAGCTACAATCTCTACAAGCAAATGGCAAGTTATCTACTGCGGAAACTAAGGACCTTCCTCAATAAGACTGTGCCTACAGTGTGTCAAGTGCAAACCATTTCATGTCTTTACAGCTCTGGTCCCTTGCTCATTTAAAGTAGAAACCTGGTCTGAGCTGGCCTCAGCACTGTTTTTGCCCCATGGGACCCCACAGGCAGAAGAAAGGAGACAGCTCTGTGATGAAGGCAGGACCAAAGACCTCTGAATTCTGGCATATTCCTGCATTCACTAATTAAGAAACTACCAGAGAGGCTTATTTGTTGTGATACCTGGAGCCTTTAAGTTAGATGTCTAAGTACCATATACACCATATGAGGAAAAGTAAGTATCTTAAAATGGGATTTGAAACACAAGTGCTATCCACAGGGAACCACATCAGCTGGTACAAGGGATCTAGGAGAGTTTCTATGTTGTATGTGCCTGGAAGACACAAACCCTTCACTTTGGGTCACACAGAAATGCCTACATCAAAGAAAATTCAAGCTTCAAAATCTTCAGTGTACCAACACACTGGCTGATACAACGCCCAAATTTAATTCCCTGGGTCCCTTTTTGTTTTGGTTTTTTTGTTTGTTTTTTTGCTTTGTGATACAAGACTAGAAGAGATGCCTGTTTTTACATGGCTTCAGTAAAGACACAGGAGAACAATTCTCTCAATGCCTGTTAGCCNATCCTTCCCAGATGAGTGCCCTCATCACAGGCCTTCAGAATTACGCTCCTTCTTCCAACCACTTCTTTGGCCAAATGCATCTGGAATAGTAATACTGGTTATTGCTATGATCTGAGCAGCTAAACAAGTGCAGCAGAATACAGCTCACTCCAGAAAACCTTTATTCTGAAGTAGTTTTAGTATTCTGGGAAGTGGAAGATGTGGATTTGAACACTCTTGTGATTATATAAGTCCTAAATAAGTATTCACTGCACCAATCTCATGTAGAATACTTGTCAG
>VZTZ01031070.1:10000-33239 GCA_013400955.1 Drymodes brunneopygia
CAAGGTTTCTAATAACTGTGACCTTTCTCTAACAAACATTAAATTATTTCATTAGCGTTTACAATTTTGTGAGTCTAGAATATCCAGAATTTTACCACAAGAAAATAAAAACAAGCTACCACCTCCCACCTCATAGTCAAAACTGAAGTGATATCAGCCATGGAAGAAGATATTGTAGAAAATCAGGTGCATTTAAATTTTCCAAATGAAAACTTGTCTGTGACATTTTAAGTTTGATCTCTGGCCAGGTTTTCCCCTATATTATTACTTAAAGCTTTCTATATATCCCCATATGCTTTTTCCTTACTTTCTTATTTAATTTCTGTGCATAGACATGTTTAGAATGAGGTCCTACAACTTTTTATTCAAGCTACACACACAAGTAACTTAATTGATATAGTTATAGTTGTACTTTCCTCTTTAAAATTGAGTATTTAAAAGCTGAAACATCAGATATGGTATGAGATTTCTTCCTACCATATGACAGAAGACTGAATGATTGTAAGCCAGAGAATGTAGACAATTATTTTGTTGATTTGACCAATATTGAGAGAAAAAAAGGAGGATAATCTACTTGGGCCTTCTGCATGACACTTTTGATTCCTCTGACACTCAAAGAAAGGAAGGGCTCAAGTAATCAGGCCATCACTAGAATCACAACTTATCTCTACCCCTAGTCTGTACACTAGTCAGGAGGAAAAAAAAAACCTTGAATGTGCTTTCTACTCCATCAGATTTCAAAGATGATTTCAAAGAAGTGTCAAAATGTTCCTTAAAAATACAATCAGGTCAAGATTTGAGGAACACCAGTGTAAGCCAAAAGAACAGACAATATCTCGGAGGCGCATGCGAAATGTATGATAGAATACCATCAACATAAATATTTGTTCTAGAAATAAGTGTCCCTTATGGTCCATGTGTGTGCTCACCTGCTGCCTAAACCAGAGTATTCTATATATAATCCCAGTCCTTACTGCACTGTGCAGCAGCATTCCTGAAAAGAAAATTACTAAGGCTTTGGATGACATACATGTACTCACTCATCACAAAATTCAAGTTTAGCTTCTCTGCTATCCTACTCCTCTCTGTCCTTACAACTGTAGGGAATGATGAGGAAAAAACCAAGAAGAGCCAGCCAATCAATGCCTGACTATAAGCCTGATGGTACCAGCAGAATTTCAGGGTATTTTTGATCATGGGTTGGTTTACAAATAGCTGACCTCCTGCAAATGAAGGGTACTCCTGGTCTCCTAGGGGAAAAATGATCTTTGCGCGCAAGTTAACAGGGTTCATTGAATGAGTTTTAAGCTAGACTGGAAAGTAAAAAGAGCTAAAACTAGGCTCATGAGAGATCAGCCAGGAGCCAGCACACTGAGGGATGTGCTGACACAGTCCTTTGGTCTGCCATCTCAGTGAAGGCAGGGAATGGAGATCTGTGTGGCAGCACAGACACAAGGGTTATTGATGTGCTAGAAACCACTGAAGTGCATGAGAATGGTGATGTAGGAATTAAGGCTTCTCCTCCCCAAGAAGGTGTTGGGACCAGTAGCCCAACTGAAGTGCCTTCACACCAAAACACACAGCACAAGCAACAGACAGGAGGAGCTGAAAACCACTGTGCAACAGAAAAACTGCCATTGGTTTTCCGAGGCTTTCCATCGTGGAAATGTGGTGGGATGACTCACATAACCAGAGTGCTGCAATGGATGTCTGTACACTCTTTAGAAGGAATAAGAAAGGAAGGAGAGGCAGCTGAGATAGATAATGGTTTCTTTGCCTCAGTCTTTATTGGTAAGACCAGTTGCTCTCTGTGTACCCAGCTTCCTGAGCTGGAATACAGGGACTGGGAGAAAAATAAAGCCCTCATAATCCATATGAAATCCATGGGAAATGGTCAGTGACCTGACAGATCATTCAGACATACACAAATCTATGGGGGCAGATGGAATCCAACCCAGGGTGCTGAGAGATGTTGTGGAAGTGTTCACTGAGACAATTTTCAGCATTTACCAGCAGTCCTAGCTAACTCAGGGGGTCTCAGGTGACTGGAGGCTGGCAAAAGTGATGCCCACCTACAAGAAGGGCTGGAAGGAGGATCCAAAGAACTACAGGCTTGTCAACATAACCTCAGTGTCAGGGAAGGTCTGCAGTAAGAGAGCTTATTTTTGAGCAGATCATCTTGAGTGCCATCACATGGCCCATAAAGGAAAACCAGGGGGTCAGACCAAGTCAGCATGGGTTTGTGAAAGGCATGTCCTTCTGCACAAAACTAACCTCCTTCTAAGCTACAGTGATCCCACTTAGGAGACAGGGTTGTGGGATGCAGTCTGCCTAGACTCCAGTAGAACCTTCGACACCATTTCCCACAGCATTCCCCTGGAGAAAGCAGCTGCTCATGGCTTAGAGGGGTGTCCTCTTCACTGGGTAAAGCTTTGGTTGGATGGCCAGAGCCATGCAGTGGAGGTGAATGGAGTGAAATCCAGCTGCTGACCAGCCACAAATGGTGTGCCCCAAGGCTCAGTGTTAGGCCCAGTCCTGTTTAGTACATTTAATCAGATCACAGATGATGGCAATTTAGGCAGGAGTATCAATCTCAGGAGGACAGGAAGGCTTTTCAGACAGATCTGGACAGGCTGGACAAATGAACCACAGCCAGTTGTAGCAATTTCAACAAGGTGAAGGGCCAGGTCCTACTACTGGGTCACAACCACCCCAGGCAGTGCTACAAGCTAGGAAAAGCGTGGCTGGAAAGCTGATCAGCAGAAAAGGACCTGGGGATGGTGGTTGACAGCAGCTGAACATGAAGCAATGTGTGCCCAGATGGCCAAGAAGGCCAATGGCATCCTGGCCTATATCAGCAACAGTGTGGTCAGCAGGGATACAGAAGTGATTTTCCCTCTGGACTGGACACTGGTGAGGCCACGCCTTGAATCCTGTGTTCAATTCTGAGTCCCTCACTGCAAGAAAGACACTGAGGTGCTGGAGCATGTCCTGAGAAGGGCAAGAGAGCTGGCTGTGGAGCACAAACCCAATGAGGAGTGGCTGAGAGAGCTGGGGTTGTTTAGCCTGGNTTTAGCCTGGATAAAAGGAGGCGCAGGGGAGTCATTGCTCTCTCCAGCTGCCTGAAAGAAGGCTGTAGCAAGGTGGGGATCTGACTCTTCTCTCAAGTAACAAGCAAAACAGCAAGAGGAAACTGCCTCAACTGGGACTAGGATAGGTTTAGATTGAAAATTGGGAAAGATTTCTTTACCAAGAAGATGTTCCAAATACTGAAAGAGGCTCTCCAGGGAAGTGGTGGAGTGATCAGCCATAGAGGTATTTAAGTGATGTGTAAANTCCTGTGTTCAATTCTGATTCCCTCACTGCAAGAAAGACACTGAGGTGCTGGAGCATGTCCTGAGAAGGGCAAGAGAGCTGGCTGTGGAGCACAAACCCAATGAGGAGTGGCTGAGAGAGCTGGGGTTGTTTAGCCTGGAGAAAAGGAGGCTCAGGGGAGACATTGCTCTCTCCAGCTGCCTGAAAGAAGGCTGTAGCAAGGTGGGGATCTGACTCTTCTCTCAAGTAACAAGCAAAACAGCAAGAGGAAACTGCCTCAACTGGGACTAGGATAGGTTTAGATTGAAAATTGGGAAAGATTTCTTTACCAAGAAGATGTTCCAAATACTGAAAGAGGCTCTCCAGGGAAGTGGTGGAGTGATCAGCCATAGAGGTATTTAAGTGATGTGTAAATGTGGCACTTAGTGGTGAACTTGGGAGCATTAGGCCAGCAGTTGCACTTGATGATCTTAAAGGTTTTTCCCAATATAAAAGTATCAATGGGGAGGCTTCTTACAGTAAAATTGATAGTAATCTCATCTATCTAGGAGGACTTAAAGCATTTCCAGGGCATTGGACTATTAGATAAACTAACCTGTATATCCCACAGTCTTTTTCTTTTTTTTCCCCCGTCCAATGCACTAATAATTATAAAGAAGCACAGACTGCAGCAATTATCCACATTGATTATGCTGCTTGAGTCTGATGTTCTGCTGCATTTTATAAGCACATAAAGAATGAATAGTTTTGAAAAAATACCTGCCCTGAGGTTAAAATTGTTTCAGAAGTCCATTCNGATCAGCCATAGAGGTATTTAAGTGATGTGTAAATGTGGCACTTAGTGGTGAACTTGGGAGCATTAGGCCAGCAGTTGCACTTGATGATCTTAAAGGTTTTTCCCAATATAAAAGTATCAATGGGGAGGCTTCTTACAGTAAAATTGATAGTAATCTCATCTATCTAGGAGGACTTAAAGCATTTCCAGGGCATTGGACTATTAGATAAACTAACCTGTATATCCCACAGTCTTTTTCTTTTTTTTCCCCCGTCCAATGCACTAATAATTATAAAGAAGCACAGACTGCAGCAATTATCCACATTGATTATGCTGCTTGAGTCTGATGTTCTGCTGCATTTTATAAGCACATAAAGAATGAATAGTTTTGAAAAAATACCTGCCCTGAGGTTAAAATTGTTTCAGAAGTCCATTCAGATAGTAGTTGGCTCACATCTCTGTTAACATACATAGACTTCTATCACTTTTTTTAACTCTTCTGAAATTTAATACTCTTTACATAGAGATCATCAGGGACTTCTAGTTTTTTCCTCATCACTAAAACCAGATAGTTATTCTTACATAGGAACCTGACTTCATATTGATTAAAAAGTAAGCTTAGGCAACTGCTTTCAAATTAAGCAGTTGAATAGTTTTATAAGTCTTGTCCTAGATCCTTTGCAACTAAAAACATCTGCAGTTGAGAAAGACTATGAGGTGAAGACCAAGGTCAAAGAGCAGGCCAGTAGCAGACAGAAATGAAGTGAGGTCTTGAATTTCCAACCCTTAGTCCATCCCCTGCTGAAATAGTGAATGTTCTCAATACTTCAGCACATGTCAAATCCATTCTGAATCTTTCTGTATTTCTGATATAAAGATTGTAGAGTGCATTGAAATTCAGTAATTAATCATACAGTGTAGGGAGGGAGGTTGAGACCATTTTTGTATTCTTAAATTGCAAACTTTTACTTTATAGCCACTTGCTTCTCCCATTATTGGCATAATAAATAGGAGCATTCAATGTATATCACTATTTTTTGTCATGCGTTTCTCATTTTATTTCTCTTGATACTTACCCAGCCTCTTTGCATTAAATACAAGTAATTTTTGTAACTTCAGACTGACACTATTTTTGCTATATCTTTCTCTCAGTGATCAGAACTGAACACATTATTCAAGTGATGTTGTACCATTGATCTATATACCACAGTATATTTGTTATAACACTCACACTACAGTATCATTAGATGCATTTTCAATACAATTTTCTACCCCATCCCTCAACATTGCTTAACATTTTGTTTGTTTTTATGTTTAGTGTTGCACACTGAAGCAAAGATTTTCACTGAGCTGTCCCTCAGTGACATCCAGGCATATTTCCTCTAGGTTATAGTTAATTTAGAACCCAGCAATGTGTATGAGTAGTTCAAATTGTTTTTTTCCAGTGTGCACTACTTTTCATCTGTCAGCAATGAATCATTTGTCATTATGCTGCCTGTTAGCTCAGTGAGGTGCCTCAGAAGTCCCTCACAGTTTCTTCTAATCTCTACAAACCTAAGCAGAAGTGAGCTTCTTGCATATCTTACTGTCTTTTTAAAATACTCATAACTGTATTAAATATTCCTCAAAAAATTTAATAGGGGACATATTCAGAAACTTTTAACAGTCAGAAAATATCACAGTTTTTTCCTCATCCTGATTAATATTTTATAACAATTTTCTAATAGATTAGAAAAGCACTGTTTTTAAGCATGAAGTCATTCTTGGTTCTTCAATACACTTAAGTTTTAATTAATTTTTTTTTTCCTTTCAAATACATTGTGGATGTTTTATAGTAAAATGCTTCTTTGTAAGTTTTACTCATACTGTTACTGGGAAGTACTTTTTAAGAATATTTGAACCATTGATTAGACAAAAAAGAATCAGTAGCAGAATTAGAGCCACAGGGCTAAATGCAATCTTCAGTCCATAATCTAAGTGATCTAAATAAGGCTGTAGGTTTCATTCCCCAACATGTGAATGAGGAGAAAAAAAACAAACTGCTGATGCAATAGACCTTCTTCCACAGGTTTAAAGCCCTCATTCTCACTGCTCCAGTATATGCAGTATTTTTGCTGGTGGATTAATGTAGTTAATACTCATCCATTCCTACTGGCAGGAGCTCCTAGGATAGTATGATGCATAAAGCTCTTATTGCAGAGCTCCGCAGAACACAGGGGCAAATAAATTTCCAGCTGTACATCAGTACTAAAGATTTTCAAACCCCTGAGATGAGGAGATAGTCCAGTTCGGCAGGTTTCTCTCTCAGAACTTTTTTTCCCTTTTTAAAAAAGAAGAAATTAATAATTTGTCTCTAAACCCTTTATATGAGCTTCATGCTGTCATTTTGGTGTTTCTGTTTCAGGAACAAAAAGTAAACAGGTAAAACTCATAAGTAATATCTTGTTATAATGAATAGAATACACGTGTCAATTAAATTTACAGAGATAGGGAATAAGCTTCCTGAAGTTTGACTTGGGCTGGAGCCAAAACATTTCAGGTTTAGTACTCAGGAGTATTATTTAGAAGATAAATTGCTTGATATCAGATTTTGGGAAAGGTAGAATTAGCATCAAGTCTTGTTGCACAGCAATTCATTGGAGGGAACATACCCTGTATTACTTGCTCATACTCACAATAATATTAAAAAACAAAACAAACCTCTGGCTGAGGGAATTTAGCTTTAATAAAATATTTGAAAATGCTATTGAAGAGCATTCTATTGAAGGAAAAGTGATATATATTTTCCCCTTTATTTTTATGTTCTCATAATATTGTGTGGCTTCAAAAAGATTTTGAGCACTATACAGCCTTTTACCATTAAAGCTGATTATTCCTATGAACAGGGGACCCATTATTGATCTTGAACTTCTGAGTGACAAAACCAGTTCTTGAACCACTGTGCAGCAATTTGTTACAAAACTCTTGCAGAAAGGATTACATACAACTAAAACTGTTTTCACAAAGAAAAAACAGCAGCAAGGAAATACAAACTGCTTATTTTCCCTTTGCCTACTTGGAGACTAAGCTTTTGCAGATGTTGAACTGTGCCTGTAGCACTACGTGTGCAGAAATGTGCACACACACCATTCACATACACACATCTGAACAGAATTGACTCCTAAGTAACAAAAACTCTTCCTTTTGTCTTGCAACTGCAATTTTCACCATGAGTATGGAAACATTATTTTTATGCAACACTGTAAGCAACCATATCAGCTTGTGTTTGTTTGTAGATAAAATAACATAGGTATTACTCCTTGAAACTACACTACTGCACACACACCTATTCTTCAATAATGGGTTGAGCTGTATGTATTGCATTATGTCACTTCATTCACATTTAGAGTACAACACAAGTTTTAAACTACTTTTTAAAACAAAACCAGATAAATCTAAAATTAATGAAAATAAGCCTGAAGTTGTACAGGAAACCACAGATGTCATAGAGCAGTCAAAAAGGATGATGCTGATGATAAAAAAATAGTCTCAGGAACTAGTACTCAAATATATGAACTCCTCACTGCCTATTGCTGACTTGGATCCAACCTGAAGGGCATCTTTTTTGAGATTCACCACTTTGTGAACAAGGAGTAAAAACATAAGGCAATCTAAATGTATTAATGGGGAGAAAACAGCTGGTGGCACTGAAAGTCTCAGAGAAGAAGGCAGTACGAGTGCTTTTTTATTTTTTAAAAAGTGTTTCAACTTGCTTAGAAGGGGAAAAGAATAAAAAAGCTTCTCAGCAGCACCACCTGTTTATTTTATTTTTGATTCCCACTTACCTGATTCTTATGAGGCCATTTCAGCATATTTTAACAGAATTCTTAAAGCACTTTTTTTTTTCTTCTTTTTGGTGGTTTCTTTTTATTTGGTTGGTTTCTTGTTTGTTTTGTGTTTTGGGTTTGTTTCTTTTTTGTATATTACTCCTGGACAGTGATACTGCATCAATAAGTATGCCTTGAGCCTCTACATCACAATGATGTGATTATGCTTTGGAAATGTTGTGAGTTTTACACCATCCTTATGGCTCTTTATATTCTACAGACTCCACTATTATACACCTCTCTTTCCCCATATTCTGACAATACATGAAATCTAAGCTGGCAACAGCTGGAATGAATACATGAAAGAGCAATAAAAGGATTAGATTATTTATATGGCTAAGTATTGTTAATACATATAGAGACAGCAATATTCTCTTTTATTAATTTCATTTTAAACAGTTTCATAAATAAGTGAATTCCAGACAGTCCATTTATCGTTACAGGGTTTAGCATTGCTTCGTAAACCATATTATGCTGCAAGTTTTTTTTTTTTACTTCAATCATGATGGCAAAATTACTAGAGTCACATTTTTTGAGGGGAAGAATGGCAGAGGAATGCTCCATTAAGAGACATTCATTTTATAATAGAAATCCATAGATATCCTATTTCCTACCACAAAATTTTGGAAAAATGAATGCTTATCCAGCAGTTCATGCAGTTTCTTGATTTCAAAGCCAGTAAAGGCTATTAAAGTAATCTAGCTAATAGCACAATAGACTTCTCGGTGCAAGCATAAATGCCCATTATATCTTCAATTCATCTCTGCTTTCAGTAATCCTCCAGTAAATCACACTCCAAAATAAATAATAAATCTCCAAAATCCTGATATTTCATGAATCACTATTAGTTAGCAATCAGGAATGGAGAATGCATTTCCCTTCTGTTTTGACTTTTTTATTTTTAAGCAAAGCATTGGGGTTTTTTTGTTTTTCAACAGCTTTAAAATATCTTGTTTCAAGAACAGTCTCCTTATTTTAAATGTAGGCATTGGCTAATATGTTTTTACATTTGATAATTCAAATATTAGTAAAAAAAAAAAAAAGAAGAAATGCTGTATTAGTCAATGACAAAATCAAAGGAAAATGTGTTTTCACTTAAAAATACTTAACTCTTTGCCACATTTCTCCTGTTCAGTAACAACAAAGTTTATCAGATACATTTAGAAACAGAACTCCTGTGTCTTCTCAGTGAGGAGTAATTCTGGCTGCAAAAACTGCACATGCTATTGAAAGTGTTTAATAATAGAAGATCATGCACTTTCATGTAATTCATAATTAGAAGATGACTACAACTGCATTATTTAAAATCAAGCCTTTGTTATCAGCACCAGTTTTAGACAGAAGCTGAGAATCATTTGTGAGCTGTGGCAGCCCCAGACTGTTCAAAGCAATTGCTGTTCAGCATGAAAGCTGCAATGGAGGTCACAGAACAGGTCAGGAGGAAAGATAGTGTATCGATTTCACACCAGGAATAGAGGCGAAGCAAGGGCCCACTGTTGCTGCATGTGATGTATTTCACTTCAGTTTAAGGCACATTTCATTCCAATTCAAGAGGGGGTGGGGAGCAAAGGGTGAGCGGATTTCACACTGAATCACGATGAATTCTGGACTTGTGTATTCCAGTAAATATCGCCTTCCTGACATTAAGTATTTCTATAGCAGACTGAATATAATGGAAATTAGACTGCAATCAGATAGCAGAAGAGGACTCCTGGGAAAAAAAAAAACAAAACCAAAACACAACCCCAAAGAAAACCCACCACCAAAACCTATATAAGATTAGGTCTGACTGGCTCCCAGATTAGTATATACAAATGTTGTCTCAAACCCAGAAAACTGTACTAAAGAAACTGTACTTGTTCCAATACTCATGCTGCTGAAGATAACTTTATATGATATTCTAATATTTCATTAAAACGTTGTTAAGTCACATAAACCTAAGCCAAAAGGCTTCAAAAACTAAAGGACAGAAAGTCTGTTCACACAAACCTCCCAGCTATGCACACACAAAGGCACATTCTCTGCAAAGAGAATAAAATCCCTGGAAAAGCATT
Organism: Drymodes brunneopygia; assembly: GCA_013400955.1. Classification (NCBI taxonomy): domain Eukaryota; kingdom Metazoa; phylum Chordata; class Aves; order Passeriformes; family Petroicidae; genus Drymodes; species Drymodes brunneopygia. The sequence goes on from VZTZ01031070.1 coordinate 20,011, forward strand.
TTAAATATATCAATATAATAAACATACTAAAAGGTGGTGGATAACTGTATTTTATTTTCATTTTATTTCATTTTATATGGTAATATAAAGTGATATTCCAAATGACCCTGATTACTCCAGAAAAGTATATTAGCAACTATCCATAACTGTTTTATAGAAGAGCACTGATGATTATTCATATTTCATTGCCGAGTAATAATGGCCAGCTTCTGCTCCAACTTCTTTTTTAATAAATAAAAAAATAAAAAATAAAAACATCCATTCTAATGAGGAAAGCATTAACTGTAACTAGAGGGATATTTCTCAAGTTACTTGGATAACAGGATAGCCTTGTTCAATTTTTTTCCAACACTGAGAAACTTAATTTCCAGTACTTTTGCCCAGTATGTCGTAAAATTGTCAACATCTAAACTGTTCAATTCACATACAGGGTAATGGTCAAATGCTAAGATTTTTATGGATAAAGTGTTCCCTCCCTCATCTTACTTTGCATAATTTGTTCTCTGAAAAACTGCTAGTCTTTTGAAATGCTGACTCTGCTCTTCTGCTTGTGACAATATTTTACAACTTTTCTAGATCTTTATATTGGCTCCATAACACCAGCAAAATAGCCAGACACTGACATATTTCAGAATAAAAAAGGACTATATCTGAGACTGCACAGACATTTCCTATTAAATTATTTATATTAGTTCACTTCCATGTCATTATTTCTTTTCAACTGTTCTAAGGCATCAATGTCAACTTCTTGAACCCTCTCATGAAAGCTTTGCTGTCATCAGGGTCTATTTCAGCATCCTTAATTCTGCATAAGGAATCAGTTACCCAGCAAGTTTCCAATCACAAAGGGCCAGATGCTCCTCTCTGCTACACGCTGGAGCTGGCCAGACGGGCCCCTCACTAAGACTGAGGAGGGCAAAAGGTGGCTGTGGAGAGAGAGAGAGAGGGAGAGAGAGAGAGAGAGTGCGTGTGTGTGTGTGTGCGTGTGTGTGTGTGTGCACTACTGGCCTGCCACAAAACAGCTCAGGCTACAGTGCATGAAAAGACAAAAATTCAAACAGTGGAAATTGTTAACAAACTGAAGTGATGGCAGCAATCAGGTACTCCATGATCCACAAGGAAACATCATTAACTTGCACTGCAAAATTCCATGAGTTACCACTTCTAAATTATTTGTCAACTTTGATGATGCTGTGGTGTAGAGATGTATAGAAATCTCANGCTATCTCTTCCCGTTAAAAAGAAACAATGCTAGCATTAAGATCTCCTTATCTCACATTTGTTACTGGATTTCCAGATAGTACCAGAAGCCAAAACAGTAATTTTTCCATTTACAGTTGGACAGACAATTGCTATTTTTTAAATGGACAAGGATCTTAGCAAGAGAATAAACCATTAAGACCGCTGTAGACTAAGCTATCCTAACAAGCAGTTCGAAAACAGCTTGCAAGCCACCCACATGGAACAGACCATAAATCCCAAGTAGTTACCCAAAACACTGTAATTCAACATAGTCCACACAGTGATTGCCAGGCAAAATTTCAACTCCAAGCCTAATCTGAAATTCAGTGCTCCCAGTGGCCTAAGTCCTCCCTGTTTTATACAGTCTCATGTTCCCCCTGAACGTTAACACGGCACTTTTGCTTATCTGATACACATCAGCTGATGCCCAGGGGAAAGTGTACAGCTGTGGGACTTGCTTTTATTACAGTTCAAGTTAAGCCCAAGGCTGGCACATGCCACTGAAAGGTTTGTGCCATGCATTGCTGCTGATCCTCCTTGTTCAGGAAAGAATATATCAGATGATGCAGCACTGCAGTGGGGGTTCCTCAGAACACAGCACCAGCAGCTGTACCAGCTACACCCACACACTCCATGGCTGGGGAAAAACGTGGCAGGAACACCAATTGTACCATCAGCTGGAAAGGTTATTGTGGCTATGGAAGCTGTTACATTCTTCCGAATTTCTAGATCCTGAATTTTTGCACAATATTCTATCAGTCCCACAAATTCCTCCCTTACCTCTTAACTGAAGTGACCTGTGCTGTCAAAAAAAAATTCAGTAAAAATTCAAAGAAATTTGAAGTCTGAGTATTTTAATTTTCCTCTTCAAGAGTGTGAGGAATGGGAATGAGAAAGAAGAGAGGAAAGCAAGGCAGCTTAGGTTAAGTTCAGTTAGCAGTGGAGCACACTCTGGAAAGGTGTGTGCATAAAATACAGGCCTCAGGGAATAGCAGTGTTAAATAGACAAATTAAACTTCAAGAGTCTTTCTAACCTTTCATATATATAATTTTTTTTAATATTTACTGAGTGTAAAAAGATCAGCCTTGGACACTTGCAATGAACATGATAAATGGTCATACTGCATGTGTGTTAATTAATACTAACCTCTCTCTGGGTAATGGAAAAAAAGGTAATGCAAAAAAAATCCATACAAACCCCACAACAAAAAAATACTAAAGCGTTTGCAGACACAATATACATGCTTTTAAGCAAAGTGAGGCTGGCAGGTGGGTGTGTTCCAAATAAACCGCACCACCGTTTACTTTCTATATGGAAACAACAACCTGAAAAAATGATACTCAATCAAGTGCAAAGCATTAAATTGCATCTTCTATTTGTTAGATGCTTTTACCAAAACATTCAGCCACTTCAGCAACAATCTCATCCAAACTACAATATTTGGAGTAAATGGTGTGAATAGAAACTTTCAGTTCTACACTAGGCATTTTCACAGATTGACCTAAGACACAGTGAGCTTCTGCACAGTCGACTTAATCCCTAGCCAAGAAGTAAATGTGCTAGAAGCATCCTTTACAACACTGTATATTAATCCACACCATTTTTGCTTGTTTTGTTTTTTAAAACAAGGATACCAACACCCAACATATCTTAGTTATACAAAAATATGTCACCCACTTCTTTTGAGAATGAAAGAATTCATCTCAATGCCATAAACAACAAATATTTTTTGGAAGTGTCCACAAATGATTTTTTTTCTACTAACTATTTGCCCAAGCAAGAAACTCCCCAAGGATAACACTTTGAAACCTCACAAGTGTTACTCAGTCAAAAGAATGGCAAAAATCAGTTTTGGTTCATTTAATTACCTTTTTCAGCTTTACTGGGGTCTGTTTTTTTTCCACTACCGAGCCATGAGAAGATTGTTGAAGAGTCAGCACTGAACTGAACAAACATATAAAACCCACAAAAACTCCCACCCAGAACACCCCCGCACCTTAGATTCACGTGTAAGAAACTCTAGTCCTGAAAAGAGCTCTGCAGCCAGAGAGTTTGAACTTTCTGTGGAGTATTACTTAAAGACTACAGGTAATTAACCACAATTTCACATCATCTCAGTTTAAAAAGGCAAAACAACCAATATGGGTTCTTTCTGGTCTCTGATAACATTTTGTCCCCTGTATGTTAACAATAATTTATTTGCACTAAAAACACTATAATGAATAAACTTCTGAGATTTCCCGCAAGTACAAGTAGCAAGACTTGGTTCAGAATCAATATCAGAACAACTGACCACTATTGTTGCAATTGCTATCTGCTTGCTTAAGAATGACTAAAAATGAACTGGTATCTTGTTAGACCAAAACACTCATGGACTTTGTCCCATAAAAAGGGCTGCATGATAATGAATATTTTTAGTATTGTCATTTATTGAAAGCATAGAGGGTACTATTAGACCTTTCAATTCTGAGGGAATGAGCACTTTAGTAATGTGTAATTCAAGGATGAGGAGGTTGAGAACAATTGTTTTGAACAGATAATTTAGGCCTTCTAGTTTTAGGAGACATTTGAAAACAAAATGTTTTTGGCTCCCTTGGCAGAAGGGGAAAAAAAGCAAAGAAAAATATGAAAGGCAAGCAATGTACTTTTTATGTAATATTAAAGAAAACAATGCTGTTTAAAAGAAAAAAGCAGCATGTCTTTCACATTTTATGTCCTAAGTAGGTTTAAGTACTGCCTATTACTTGTCAAGAATTCAATAGCAAATAGAAACTTTCCAGGTTGACGTGCTGACAAAGGTCAGACGAAGGTCATTCTTTAAAGCCCTTTCTCCCCTGAGAGGAAAACCTGGACGGATGCCGTTTGAGCAATTTATACCAGGCACAGCAAGTCATTAGATATCTGTGCTGCAAGTCTGCCATGATCCCAATTCCACAGCCATATGTGGTTACTGTGGTGGGAACCAGCTCCAAAAGCCAATAAGTGAAAGGAGCTCAGAGGTGTGTATTTTCTTCTCAATGTGCTGAGTAGATATAGGCACTGTAAATCTTGCACAGAACAGCAAGGCACCAGAAAAAGGTGCATTGCAGAGATGAACTCTCACACACTATTGCTCTAAAAAGTAAATTTTCAATTTAGGAGGGGGAGACATAATTAGGGAGGGGGAAAAAAACAATTTGCAGGTAGGGAAGCATTCTTTCTGGTTAGTGTTTGAATGAGAATTTTTCTCCTGATTGAGTTTGACTTCAAAACAAAAACTAAACAGTAAGGAATCCCAAAGCATCTGTGAGTAAATACAATACTCTTAATTTCAGAGTCAAGAGACTTCTATTTTAAATAGAAACTTCTATTTTAAATTTTAAAACAATACAATTCCCGAACTGTACTTGGTAAAGGCTCAAACTCAGTGTTTTTGGAAAACCCAGCCACCCAGGAGGAATACATGAGCTTGCAAATAACTCCTTTTTCCTGGAGAAGGTTACAAAATGATGCAACAAATGTCTAGCTTTTAGTAATATAACAAGCAATACACAATCCAGACTTGCTTATACAGAACATGACCTTATTCCATTTATATGGGCAGAATTTCAAGTCTAATACAGACATAGATGTCTAAAGAAGAAAATAAATGAGTCTATTAAGTACATACTCCTGATATGCACACAGCACATAGCACTACCTGATGTTTGATTTTCACTGTAGATTTGAAATGACAAAACCAAAAGCATTTTACCCAACAAGAACGGTGTATGGACTATCCTACTCCTCTCCAAGCTGACACACGTTCCTCTACTTGCTATCCCCAAGGACAGCCCTGTCTTGGATATCTCAGCCACGGCAGAAACTTCCCATTTTATCATGGACTGCTTTACTGGCCTGTTCAAAGTCTTTCTTATGCCTCTAAGCCATACAAAAGGAGAGTTAATCCTCAAGTCTCAAGTTTTTCACAAATTTTATCCTCCCCACACTTGTGGAATAGTTTTGTGTTTGTAGGTTCAGTGTGTCTGAAAAAGAAAAAGTTCAGAACAGAATTGCACGCATATATATTATCATTTTAATATCAAACTTCATTATAGAATCTCTACATTTATATACAAGCACAATATAAGTGACTTAATACTTTATGGCCTCCTCAAAATACTTTCCTGTAACATCTGAATTTGTCCCTTTAGTTTAGGGAGCTATGTGAATAAATTCAATATACTCTGAGGACATCCTGCATTTCTTGTAAATTTGCATATCCCAATTCACTCGTATTTCTAACATTGGGAAATTCATTAAGTTAAAATTTTATGGGGGAAAAAAAAACACTTTAAAAGAGGAAATCAAGCCACCAGATTCACTAAGACAAGCAAGAGTAGAAAAACTAAGCAAAACCACCATCATTAGCTGCATGCTATCCAATTAGCTTCTGCAATAGCCTGTATTAGACAAAATAGGTGGTACTGTATTTTAAAGGGGGGGTAGAAGACACTCTCAATCTTGCTGTTTCTTAACTTTCTTATGAGTTAATCAAACAACAAGGTATTTCTGTACTCTATACTTACTTATGTCCAGCATAAAATTACAAATAGAATATATATCATGCCTAGAAATCTGTTTGCATTTACATCAAACATCAGCTCTATATATAAATTTATATTCTTTTCTCAATAGGAAAGCATGAATGCTTTTGTCCACACAAAGATTATCCAATTACCTCTCTAACATCAAAGGGTCTTAAACTATATATGCAAGCAGTTCAAATCTTAGGACACACACAAAGGAGACAAAAGTACTGAAAACAAGCAAGATTCTAACATACATATGAGCATTAAGGTGCTGATATTGAATTTGTAACAGAAAATTGCCTTTAAGAAGCCACTGCATTTGTATAGGCATATTCTTGTTCTCTATGCATGGTCTAAGTCCCACTGAAATCAACATCAAACACGTGCACATTAAATAAGGACCCACAACAGTCATCATTTGGTTAGAACAGAAAATTTACACCACATTCCTAGCAACACGTCATTCAGAGGTTCTTGCTCCAAAAAAAAACCTGAGAGTCCACCAACACATAATGAACTTATCACAACTTCCTCAAAGGTCAGAGTACATATTTAATTTTTCTCTTTTTTTCTAAGCACACCCATGGCCAGAAACTAAGGTCTCTGGTGTATTTATTATGAGATGTCTACACATGTAGAAGCAGTATGTATGCATATACACACATGCATCTTTAAAGCATTATTATAAGGCTTCCCTTCCAGTATTATTAGCAGCTGCTTGCATATATGCAACTTCTTGTCCAGAGTGACAGCTGTATTTTCGCCTGTTTTGACATTGAGTCTGATCTGGGTGAATAGCTCATATCCATTAAAGTGCTATTACAACACTGAATGACTGCCAAAATACTTCCTGATCAATTTTAAAAGCCAGCTAGCTGTCATCATCTAATCGCAACAGCAGAAGACAAATCTTTAGGGAACAAAACAAGATTTTAAAACATTTTTTAAAAGCAGGGTATTAAGTCTAAAACCTCCAAACTATTTAAATAAAAATCACAAGCTGCAGCAATATCAAGGTAAAAATCTCTGCGCCTTGAAAACCCATATACTTGTTACTGACAAGCATTCTAATATAGTCTCTAAATCTACCATTTCAACAATCTCTGCAGTTGGAACCCCTGCCATTACATAACTTAATAAAGCAGCATTGAAAACAATCACCACAGAGTGTGATTGTGCTCACCATTAAATTTAGTTCTACAAAATTTAAGACCGAATTCAATCATCTTCGTGTCTTCGGTTGAAGGACGGAAAACCAATGTGCAAGGTTCACCTCCTTACTTCTGAATAGCTTTACCATATGCATATTTTTAAGTTTCAGTACAAACATTATTTCAGACTTTCATTTATCAAGCACACTTGAAAGGCTATATAACTCAGAGACAGTTAAGACCACTTGAAGAGAAGGCACAGTTGGCACAAATTTGGCACAGCTTTCAGAGAGCCTGAGCAGTGCTGTATTTGTAACACAGTACATTAAACAACATCAAAAATGGGTTGTAAGAAATTACATGTTCTATATGAAAGGCATGTAGTAAGATAAGTGTGCAATGCCCACATGCACCCATAATGACTAGTCAATGTATAGATGTCTTTTTAATTTCTCCTTCGTGCACTGCTTTCTCCCCAGTTCTGTGCAGCATGCTAATTAGATGTGGTCAGTCTATTTTGATCAGTGAAACACAAAATATTGCTGCATCAAAATATATATATATATGAAACTTGCTCAAAGAAGCAGACCCACCATCTACTCCACAAATACCTAGACTGGCTCAAAATAGTGAAACTGTGTACTTATTAGAAATCCACCATGAATTAGAAGTTCTCTGAAGAGCTTCTTCTGTAGCTCTACACTGAAGTGAAAATATCAAACAACAACAACAACAACGCAAAAAAAAAACCAACAATCAAAAAAATCCCACTAAAACTACACTAGGGTAAGACTGTCAACATGCAATTTTACACCAAAATAACTGAGTAACAAAGGGGTGTGCTCTTTTAGTTCTGGTTCTCAGATAATTGAACTCTATGTTTATAAAGTTATACAGTTAATTAGAAGGAAAATTGCATTACTGCCTGCCAAATATAATGTTATTTGACACTTTACAGTATAATAATACTTAAGAAATTTTGAAAGTGTTATTCTAACCAGGGTGTTCATGACAAGAAATCTCTATGTAAAATGAGAAAAATTATTAGAAAATTGTAAGCACAGGTTCAATATATTTTATCAAAGAGTGACAATTCAGATGTGAAAATGCTGAAGGCGTTTGTGTGGAATACATATCATAAGACCTTACTGGTTTTGGCAGCATGTCAAAAAATGCAAACTGCACATGAAGGAACATTGACAGTGACTCCTGGATTTAAGGGACAAAAAACATTTTCAGAGAAGCTACTGTGATGACATACTAACAATTTAATAAAAGGAATCCCTCTACCTCAGGCTTTGGTTCAACCCCCAACAAAGTAGACAGAATCTAAGTAAATAATTTCAAACTCATTAAAATAAAATATAAATACAGGGACTTGTTCAGACATACACTTATATTCAACCACATTTGTTTTGTATATTGTAAACATTTCATTTTAAAACAAACTGGTGTCTATGCCTTAGGTCAAGGAAGAAGAGACTTAACATGAAGTACTAACTAACATTATGTCAGCTCTGCAGGAATATGGCTCTATTTTCATTTGTAGCTTAGACATTAAAGTAGAGAGCATCCTAATTTCCAAGTAGATCCCCTAATTTTTTTTGAGAATAGTAGCAACCCAAAGCTAGTTAATAACATTTTTATGACAAGTACCTAGAACATTTATGTTAGTTTAGAAAAACCCAACATATTAATATATTACACATTCTTAAAAGATCTATAAGCAACTTACAAATTTTACACCATTTATAGGTCTGTTTCTATTAATAAAATGCATTTTAAAATTTAGCTTAGGAGGATAACATGCTGATTAACTGCTGATAATTTTGGATAATAGCACTAGTGATGAGTAGCAGCTGCATTAATAACTACAGTGGGAAAGGACTACTGGGAATCTGCATGTTTGCAAAAGGATTCGGAACAGCTAATATATACAAAATCCTGTGCATGAAAATATACATTGCCTTGTAACTTGACATCAATAATGCTGCCTATTAAAAATATAATCAGTAAGCTATTTCCATATTTAAATGTTCTCAAGATCTTATCCTGTTTTTAATAAAATTCTTATAGTATCAAAATTATCATAGGTTTTCTGTCAATGTGATTGTACACTAGAAGGAATAAATCAAAAACTGACTAAGAGGCTAAAGAAAACTGATCTTGCACCACATCAAGCAAAGCCACTTATCTAACAGGATGGTTCAACTAAATACTAGAAGAGCTGAAACTCAGCATAAACTGGCTAAGTCAACTAGTTAGCATTTATCCATTTACTATTTAGGAAGGAAGGCAGAGAACACATCACAATGAACATCCCACTCCCAAACTGGCAGATTCCCCAGCATAGACTGGCACGTTGCCACAATGTTTAATCTCAGCAGGAATACACAACAGAAGGAACACTACAAAAGACCAGAACAGGAAGGAGGGACAACGGGAGTCCACAACTCTGCTCTTCTGTGATATTTGCAGAGGAAGAAGGCAATCATTTAAGAGACACCCAAGTCACAAGTTGGTTTTTTTTTCAAAGAAAAAACAATGAACCTTCCGCCACAAACTGACATTCACATTCCAGCAGACAGGAATGAAGGGTGATATTTGACTCATGATGCCAAAAACTGTCATAATAGCTTTTGATACAAGTATGAAGTTACTACTAAACTAATTTTAGAGGTATTATAAAGAGCATGAGTCTCACATATTTATTGCCATCTGCCAGAAGTGATTACAGTACTAAGCATACAAAACAGTTATTGGAAAACCCATCTAAACNGGAACAGCTAATATGTACAGATTGCTACAAAATCCTGTGCATGAAAATATACATTGCCTTGTAACTTGACATCAGCAATGCTGCCTATTAAAAATATAATCAGTATGCTAGTTCCATATTTAAATGTTCTCAAGATCTTATCCTGTTTTTAATAAAATTCTTATAGTATCAAAATTATCATAGGTTTTCTGTCAATGTGATTGTACACTAGAAGGAATAAATCAAAAACTGACTAAGAGGCTAAAGAAAACTGATCTTGCACCACATCAAGCAAAGCCACTTATCTAACAGGATGCTTCAACTAAATACTAGAAGAGCTGAAACTCAGCATAAACTGGCTATGTCAACTAGTTAGCATTTATCCAATCTCAGCAGGAATACACAACAGGAGGAACACTACAAAAGACCAGAACAGGAAGGAGGGACAACAGGAGTCTACAACTCTGCTCTTCTGTGATATTTGCAGAGGAAGAAGGCAATCATTTAAGAGACACCCAAGTCACAAGTTTGGTTTTTTTTTCAAAGAAAAAACCAAAAAAACCAGTGAACCTTCCCACCACAAACACACATTCACATTCCAGCAGACAGGAATGAAGGGTGATATTTGACTCATGATGCCAAAAACTGTCATAATAGCTTTTGATACAAGTATGAGGTTACTATTAAACTAATTTTAGAGGTATTATAAAGAGCATGAGTCTCACATATTTATTGCCATCTGCCAGAAGTGATTACAGTACTAAGCATACAAAACAGTTATTGGAAAACCCATCTAAATGACCGGCTTAACAATCCCATGAAAGCTTCATGATGTAACACCCATCTTGCTCTCACAGGTATTGATTATGCACATAGAATATTACATAATATAGCTAGCATAGTATTAATAATGACAGTAGAGAGGACTTTGCTTTATTTACATAGTGTTGCAGGAGAAGTTGCTCATTACATCAAAACCTCAAGCCAAAAGAACAGAGCAGAGAAATAAATGCAATTCTGCAACAGTTTGGCTAACCGTCATTATAAATATCACATCAAGCTTCATGCCAATTTTATTTCTTTCTTTATTAAAATGAGCTTGTCACACTGTTCATGAGGGAGGTGGCTGAGCCTTGGACTGCAAGTAAATACACCAACACTAAAACCTCTTCCAGATGTGCAGCTGCTTTCTGCAGCACAGAGATATTTCTTAGCCTTTAAGCAATACAAATACGAACTACTAACTGAATAGAGTAGCTGTCATACGATAATTTAACAGGTTGGGGAAAAAAAGTCAGTAGAGAGTCACGGGATCAAGCATCCTACCAGGGATCTTTCATGCTTTGACTTCCTAGTTTACAATCTGACTGTTCTGGAATGCTGACCTACTTGTCAGCTTTACAGGATCTGTGCCTGGGGTCTTCATCGTGGAGATGCCCAGCACAAAGACATGGCCTCCAATTTCTTCCTCAACATCCTTGTCTCTGACTCATAATCACATAGCATCTATCTCCTCAATATTATCCACTTCCAGGGCAGTTCTATCCCCCGTTTGGAATAAGGGCCCACCTTTCCCTGCAGTGCTCTTCCCTTACTTATTTTCCTCCTGATTCAATCAACTCACTGGGCATTGCTTCAGCTAAAGGCAAGACTGGGAAGACAGAGACCTAGCACAGCTGATGGAGCACGCAGCTGCTATCACAAATTGATATCAGGAATCACAATAGCATCACACAGCTTTAGTACTTTTTGGAGCAATGTATTTGAAAATTAAGTTTTTAGGGAAGTAGTAGTGACTACTGTAACTCACCCCTGTTATTACACATGAAAAAGACTCCATCCATCACGGTTTTACTAACAACAACCACATAATCTGACATACAACTGCACTTCACATTTACGGATGTCATTCACAGGAAATTCGGCTTCTTTTTTTCTTGGGATGTTTTCTATAGTATATAAGAGAAACAAAAAAGTTAGCAACTTAAAAACTTAATGGCTTCAAGTCGGGTTTTGTACTTCTGTACAAAACTTGGCATATTTTTTTCCATTCTTACAGTTCTTTTTTCAGCAAGAGAGAGATAATTGGCCATGACGGCAAAATGAATGTGTATGAATCCTCACTAAAAATGCCTTAACTTACCTATCACTCCAAATGCATATAACTGATCAGGTCTCACAGAGCATCATTCTAATATACTAGGAAAGAGAATATGATTGTAAATAGTTGGTAACACTAACCTCCCCAGCAACAGAAGGCAGAAAAATGTATTCACTAGCAACCTGGAAAAAGTACAGCTAACTATTTTAGCTAATCAGCTAAAATACTCCATGTAAGGGGATACAGGAGTGGGTGGGTGAACAGATCAGCTGGCACTTCATATTGAAAGAAAGAAATTCAGTTCCAGTTATGTCAGAGGCCATCTTTGAATTAAATAGTAAGGTTAATAATATTGTGTCTCAGCTACCCAAAAATTATTTTGATGCCCTACCATTTACATCTGAAGTGACTAGCACAGGCAGGTCTTTTTCCAAAACCACCAGACTGCTGCCCATCAATGATGGTCCACAGCTTTGATAGTGTCCAGACCAGAACAGGTCTGGGGGCCACGTTGGAGGCTGGCAGCCCAGCATCTCAGAGGTCTCTGGCACTGTCAGTCCCATGGACCTCTGGTCAAACCTGACACAGAACAGATAGAAGCAAATGTGGAAGAAACAAATTTAGTTGGGGTTAGAATGTGCATATTCCCATGACTTGCTATCTGTAGCTGAAAAGGTGATCATTCTTATTTAAGCTGTGTTTTATTAAAACTGACACTCAGATTGGTACCCAAAATTTTCTGTATCAGCTGTAAGGTATTGCTATGCAAAATACCAATCACTTGATATACTGCTATGTGGCTTACCTCATGAATATGGTTAGATGATGTTATTTGGGTGTAACATTCCAACAGCATTGTAATTATGGGAGCACCCCCAAGCGTGGGTGTGACATTTACCAAGAGAATTCTTTCATTTACAGGTTGTTGTGAATGCAAACCTGCGAAAAAGGGGGATTATGACTCACTTTCCACCTTTTAGCACTGGTACCTCATCTATTCCATGTATGTCTTTCCTATTAATTTATATTTTACAAATACATTTGAAATTTGGAAGAGATGCCATTCAGAGGGTCCTTGACAAGCCTGAGAGTTAGGCAAATCTCACCAAGTCCAGCAAAGCAAAGTGCAAAGTCCTACACCCAGGTCACAGCAACCCCAGGCACACCTAAAGGCTGAGCAGAGAAATGACTGAGAGCAGCCTTGCGAAGGACTTGGGGTGATGGTTGACAAAAAATTCAAAATGAGCTGGCAACATGGACTTGCAGCCCAGAAAGCCAAGCCCATCCTGGGCTGCATCTAAATCAGTGTGGCCAGCAGGGAGAGGGAGGGGATACTGCCCCTCTGCTCTTCTCTGATGAGACCCCGCCTGACGTACTGGGTTCAGTTCTGGTGCCACCACCCAAAAGGACACAGTACTGCTGAAGC
>VZTZ01031071.1:0-35649 GCA_013400955.1 Drymodes brunneopygia
ATATAAAAGCTAAAATCCTACGGTATCAAGCCCTTCCCTGGAAAATCCCTGGGTGTGAGGAGCAGCCTCAGCAAGCTCGAGTGCACACCTGAGAGCACAGCACTGAAACAGAGCTGTACTCACGTGTGACTGCACGGAATTCTGTGTGCCAGCCCCAGGCCCAGCTCCCCTGAGAGTCTAAAGCCAGCTGTGGGTGTTACGAATGGCTGTGGGAGTTAAAATCAGTCCTTACCTTCTGCCCAGGCCTTGGCAGCAGGCAGTAACCTTACTGAGGTAACCAGCACCCCAAAACCCACTCTCGTGTATAAGTTCTTTTACTGATGACTGATTCTGTCTATTATAGAATAAATAATTTATTAATAGATGGGGAAACTAACAAACATTAGACTTAACATAAACCAATACTACACAGGAATAAAACAAAAAGAAAGACTACTAGTATACAGTGCACAACAATGGTAACTTTTTCAGTTACAGCTAGCAAAGAAACAATATCAGCTCAGGATTCAGTGTATCTTGCCATCATCCAATTGCTGGTGCAGCACATGGAGATCCTTTCTCTCACTCCCTGGGAAAGTAACCACGAAACGTGCATCCAGACTTAAGGGAGAAACGTCAAACACTTTCAGGGTGTAAGAAGCTCCTGCCTCAGTGATGGCTCGTGTATCTTTTATAGTGTAAAACCATGGCTCTTAGTCAGTAATTTTTCTTTCATCTCTCCTTCCATCAGCTCTGCAGACTAAGATGTTAATTCTTAGCTGAGGTTTGAGCCCTTGGGTGCCAGAGATGACCCCTGCTGGGCCTTTGTGCCCTTGGGTTATCTCTTCATGCACCATTTATCTGTGGCACACAGGAGGAGGAGGTGATAGGGTAGTCGTCCTACCACAGTGGGAACAAAGAAACTCCTGGAAGACACAGAAACTTTGGAAAAAAACAACCAATAATAACAACAACAACAACCAAAAGAAACCCAAAAAACAAACAACCCGAAAACCAAACAAACAACACAGAAAACAGCAGCAAAAACAAAAAAATAAGATCTTTGATCTCCACCCTTAATAACAGAACTAATGACAAGTCTGAACTGGAAGCAATATATCTTTATTTACACCAATTTCCTGCAAAGATTCCATGCAGGAGCATCTCTCTGTACCCCGTAGGCAGCACAAGCACATTGTGTGCAGACAGCTCTGCTGTCAGCTCCCGCACAGGAATCACCACGAACTCTCACTTTCCTTTTATTACACTCAACAGCTTAATTTCCACTGTGCTTTTCCCATTTGTTTAAGATTCTTGTAGAAAACATATTTATAACCCAGATACTTCAAATAAGTGACACTGCATTTCTATTCCTAGAGAACAGAGACAGATAAGATGCATCAAAGGATTCCCCTGTATGTTATTTGCTGTTGTTTCTCTTCCCTCTGATGCTCCATTCCCCCGAGCAGGTTGCACGTTACATAATAGTGTGGGTTTGATAATGCTGCAAACAATCTGCAGCAACCTCAGAAAACCTGGTCAAGCAAATCTGCCCCTCAGGAGTTCAGAGTCAGCCTGGGGACACCGCTCCCCCTGCCCACACCTGGAAATAAACCTTAAAAATGTCTAATAGACACTTAACCATCTCTTGCCACACCTGAATTATGAGATAAAGAATGATTTCCTGTTATTTTATATAAAAGTGCAGTAAACAGCAGAACAAAACCCTTCTGTCTTTTGATTTTTTTGGATGATTGATTTGACTGCAAAGCATCACTACAGAGCTGCCAGCAGTGTCCTGGGGGTGCTGGGGGACACGGAGCTGTCCCTGAGGCAGCAGAGTGTCCTGGGGGTGCTGGGGGACACGGAGCTGTCCCTGAGGCAGCAGAGTGTCCTGGGGGTGCTGGGGGACACGGAGCTGTCCCTGAGGCAGCAGAGTGTCCTGGGGGTGCTGGGGGACACGGAGCTGTCCCTGAGGCAGCAGAGTGTCCTGGGGGTGCTGGGGGACACGGAGCTGTCCCTGAGGCAGCAGAGTGTCCTGGGGGTGCTGGGGGACACGGAGCTGTCCCTGAGGCAGCAGAGTGTCCTGGGGGTGCTGGGGGACACGGAGCTGTCCCTGAGGCAGCAGAGTGTCCTGGGGGTGCTGGGGGACACGGAGCTGTCCCTGAGGCNATGTTCTGGGATTATAACATTTGTTGACTACAATTTCATTTCTAGTGCTGGTGGAAATCTGTTTGAAACTCTTTATTCCAGTCAGCTCTGCCTGCAGCTCTGCAGGACACAGTAGTGTCCAAGCTAAACTCGGGACCCACAGCCGTGGCTCTGGGCAGAGCAGGATCCTGCTGGCTGCCTGGCAAGCCCTGCTCTGCATCATCCCACTCCCTTCCCTGTCCCTTCTCCTCATTCACTGCAGGCATTTGTCTGCTGAGCAAATCGAGGCTGACAGGGAAGGTCACTGTGCCCAATTGGAAGTCTCAGCATACAAATGTGCCTTTTGGCTCCCCCAACAGTGACCCTGTCCTGTTATTGATAAAGCCTTGAAAAGACTCTAATGCGTCTTCATTTCACAAAACAACTGCCTTCAAGGTTGCTCCAAGAAAATAAGCAGCCAGACTGCTGAAGAATTCTCCAAGTTGGCATTCTCCCGAAGATTAAAAGATAATAACACTTCTATTAGAATCACTCTGCTACGCTGTATTGATCTCATCAGGGAGGCCACTGCAGGTCTAATATGAACAGAGCAGTTTTAGAATTAATCACAGGAGTTTTTATTATGGTTCACAGGGCTCCTCATTCAAATGGCATCGTTTGCAATATTTATGGCCTAGATTGGTTGCCATTATTAAGTGCAAGTGTGCCACATGGTGTCTGGCCTGCTGTGTTAAAACACAAAGTCATTCTTCAAAAGTAAATCTTATCTAAACTATGCACAAAAAGCCAATTACTTTTTGATTTACATTTTAATTTCACATTCAGCTTTCCCCTTATATACAAACTCCTTACTTAATCTTTGTTTTGGATTAACTAGCACAAGCATACAAGGTACACTCCGTAGTTTTAAGTAGACTGTTACAGCATATTAATGCACTCTGCTCAAAAAGATATATTTGGTCAGTGACAGGGCACACTCTGTGTGAGAGAAGTAAATGAAAAGCTGGAAGAAATAGAGCACCTTGGAAAGTGGACTGGCCACTGATCTTCAAGATAAAACACACTCATTAAGACTCTCAACTTAGCCTGTGCATTTGGAAGCGAAAAAAGTGTTTGTCAGTGTCATAACGAGCCCTCAGTGACCAGATCCAGGGGTGATTTAAGGTACAGCTCTTTCATTTCCATGCTCCTTGTTTTGCTGGCTTGGTTTTTTTAATCTTCTTTGCCAGTGCTTCAGCCAAGCTCAGGTTTCAGTCATGCTCATTCCTGTTTGCCTGATCCCAACAGCATTTTCCTGCCGTGAGGGTGACAGAAGTTGAGTCTTAGCAAAGGTGAACGAGCAAACGCAATGCCAATGCTAAGTTATTAAATTAATTCAAGTCCTGGGAAGATATGAGAGGGGGGTTCTTTTTTTGTTTTGGTTTAATTCTTTTAACCAGCAAGAACTTGAGAGTGTCTGGTAAAGTATGTTGAAAATTCTTGTCCTAAATCTCATATTCTATTGAGTTTTTAGTGAATTTTGGGCAAGAAAACTGCACAGACCTTTGCAAGGCCATATCAGGAATGTCCACGCCAATTTCCCATTAAACCTAATCATTAACCTATAATAAAATAAATAAGAATTGCTTGTATAAACATCTCTGTTGACTTTAAACCCCCTAATATTCTCTTAACTCTATTTGAAAGCAAGCCTTTATTATGACATTCATTTAATTTGAGGGACTAATTATACGTGGCAAGCACATACCTAAATGCTTTGAAGGGTAGAAAAACACTTAATGAACTTAGAGAAAATTGTATTTATCTGCTTAGTCAATGCAATAAAACAGGTCTGCTCACACTTGTTTCTCCTCACAGCACAAGGTGGGAAGCAGCAATAGAGAAAAGGCAAAATAAAAATGAATTGGCAAATGCCTCCCAATCCATTAGGACTGCAAGGGATATACATTTATAAGGAATATACATTTAAAAGGGATGTACATTCACAAGGGATATTCACTTACAAGGGATGTAAAAGTTCTTAATTGGGTAGAAAAACTAATGCCAAGTTGTGCTGAGAATCACCTGCTCTCCAGTCCCCACCTGATCCCAGCAATCCCTGTCCCAGCTCAGTCCCTCCAGGGTTCTGCTGTGAAGCATCTCCACCAATTCTGCATTCTCCTGGACAAAAGGACCTGGGAAACAGAATGATTTTAACAGTGTGTTACAAATGGATGTGGGAGTTAAAATCAGCTCTTACCTTCTGCCCAGGCCTTGACAGTAGGTAGTAACCTTACTGAGGTAACCAGCACCCCAAAACGCAGTCTCGTATATAAGTTCTTTTAATGATGACTGATTCTGTCTGCTATAAAATGAATCATTTATTAATAGACAGGGAAACTAATAAACATAAGACTTAAAGTAAACCAATACTACACAGGGATAAAACAAAACAGAAAGACTACTAGTAGATAACATACAGTGCACGAAAAAATGGTACCTTTTTAGTTACAGCTAGTGAAGAAATAGTATAAACTTAGGATTCAATGTATCTTACCAATCAGTCGCTGGTGTAGCACATCGAATATCCTTCCTCTCAATTCTCGAGAAAGTAACCACAAAGCTTGTGTCCAAACTTTGGGGAGAAACTTCGAACACTTTGGGGTGTATGAGACTTTTCCCTCAGTGATAGCCCGTGTATCTTTTATAGTGTAAAACCATGGCTCTTAGTCAGTAATTTTCTTTCATCTCTGCTCCCATCAGCTGCAGACTAAGATGTTGATTAGGTCTGAGCCCCCCTGGTGCCAGAGATGACCCCTGCTGGGCCTTTGTGCCCTTGGGCTATCTCTTTATGTGCCAGTTATCTGGGAAACACAGGAGTAGGTGAGGATGGGGTTTAATCCTCCTGCCACACAGTAGTATCATAAACTTGAATACAGACACACACTTATTTTCACCTTGCACCCATTCCAACTCACTCAACTTCCATAAACAAGTCTCTCAATGAATTCTTTGGTAGCAGAGACACCGACCCATCTAATTTCAGCCTGATAGCCAACAACAGTTTCTCACAACATGCTGTTAGAGCTGTGTGCTTCTGCTTTCTGTATTATAAATAAATAGATTCCTATTCATAATATTCATAACTTTGTTGATCACTGCACTTTAAAGCCAACAAAATCAAAACTGAGATTGGAATACACCTCTTTCTCAACATCCTAGGAATCCACTTGTGCTCTTATTTTGATAGCTAGCAAAAAATGCTGGTTTGACTTTTTTTGGGTTCTTTTTTTTCAAACAACTGCCTATTTACTGTGCAGCAGAACTCTGCAAATGAACAGAGATCCCAGCACCACCTTATCTAGCCCTCTTTACCAGCCAGGCTCCTGCAATGACATATTGACTATCATTCTCACCTCTGACAGATCTAACCCGAGTCTCCCAGAGTGAAAGATTAGGACGTTAATCCATTTTGAAGCCTTGCTGCAAGATATTAATGCTTTCAAAAACAAAAGTGATGGATGAATATTATTCAGGTCAAATAAAATCAGAGTTCTAAGAAGAGCTAGCCAGATTTCAGTTCCAAGAAACAGTGTATGATAAAACCAAGCTATGAGATAGAGCACCAAATGGGAATTCAAACACATTTATTCCTAGTTTAAGGAGATATTTTAACTTCATAATTGATTTAATATTAGAATGCAGTTTTCAGCAAGTTTATTCAAAATTTGCTATAGGATGCTTTGGGAGAGATGGCTCTGATACCATTCCTGTTTTCAATATCATTAATTTCAATTTCAGTAATTTGCAGCCTCTCCTGCATGTATGTTCCTACACACACCATGTGTATGAATATCCTGATACACATATAAATGAATCTTTTTTCCACCACTAAATTCATATTTCATGCCTATATATTGCCACATATGAAAATACAACCTTCTGAAATCCTCCAAGTGCTGCATTCAACACCTCAAGTTCCTATTTCAGGCTCTATTGAATTTATTCATTTTTTTTAAAGTGAAATTGCCTATACAATACAGTTCAAGTGGTTGTCATTAATTATACATTTGTATTTATGCCATAATTTAGTGTGCACTTGAGAACAGTAATTCAGATTCACTTAGATTTGGTTCCCCAGCTAAAGGGAATGAGACTAATTGATCCAATAATAGAGTGACACTTTGTCTGGCCAAGATGGGAATCCCCAAACAGAGATAACCAGAAAACATCTCCAGAGGGTATCAGGAAAGCTGAACACATGGAAACTGTCCTGAAATATAAAGTAGGGGCAGCATGGGGGAAATCACCCAGTTCCAGCCAAGATTGAAGCACACTCTTTGCTTTTACAGGTATTTACAGGTATTTTACAGGTATTTAAGGTGTCCAGTCGAGATTTAAGGTGTACAATACCTGGGAGCCACTGCTATGGTCCCTGCAGCTTCCTAAAGGAAGAAGGGAAACCAGGGAAGGAAGAAGGCAGAACTCCTAAAGACCAGACAGAAGAAATACTACCTGACAAATGTTTGTCTTGCACCAAGTTTTAAAAAATGTTGCCTTGAAATTGAATATATTTCATTAAACAATAAAGAAATCAGCAACAAAAAAGCCCAAGACAAAGTCTAACTCCTAGAAGAGGCATCTGTAGAACTAAAGAACAGGCATGTCCCCGTTTTCCCATGAGGTTATTCTCTAGATAAAATTATAAGAAACACTAGAACAATTATAGAAGCCCCTCTCCAAAATGCTTCCTTAATTGTCCTTATTTCTATGATACACTGCCCCAGAAACTTCAGGGGACTTCCTCAGTTCGAGTCAATCCAGATAACTCTGTTCTCTGGGATGATTTTCAAATCACCAACCCAAAATTGGTTTCAGTCAGAAGCCGATAGGCAAAATCCACCCTTCACAGATAAGTTTTTACTTTACTGTTAAAGTCAAATAAAGCAAAATAATTTTTACTGAAAGAAGGAACTTAACAGTAGTAACTGTTTGAATATGGCAGATAAACACAGCTTACACCAGACAACATAAAAGAGCACAAGATGCTGAACTTCCTTCTGGCATAATTGTGACTTAACAGAAGTCCACAGGTAACAGCATCCCCCTGTGAGGAATTACTGACAGCACAATGCTGTTTAAGTAGGGACAGATTTAAGATATATTTCCAACCCTCAGCAAAGCTTGTTAGCTCAGGTCTTGTGGCAGAATAAGCCAGAATCCCAGTCCAAACTGAGTCCCAAAATTCAGAACAATACCTTCCCTGACCTGGCTTTGCAGCCGCCCCAGGAGCGAGCGAGGTTTGCTCAATGCCCCACACCCTGCACGGCCCGGGGCTCCCACGGGAAATGGGCTGGGTTCTGCACGTGCCACAGGGTCTCAGGACACTGGAGCTGATGGTGGCACTGCCACAACACACAGAAAAGGCAGGAGGGGCAGCGCTGGCGGGTCCTGCTCCAGGGCACAGGGATGTGGCAGTGCCATGCTCGGCTATTTCACCTGACAGCCTCAGCAGCCCTGCTGCTCCCACCTGCTCAGGCCTGGCACAACCTCCTGGGCACCTCAGGGACAGCCACGGGACAGCAGCGACAGCAGGGACACAGGGATAGGCACGGGGACACAGGGACACAGGCACGGGGACACAGGAACACAAGGACACAGGGACAGGGACACAGACACAGGCACAGGGACACAAGGACAGGGACACAGGCACAGGCACTGCTCAGCTGCCCTGTGCCCTCCCAGCACCGCCCCCTCTCCTGGGGTACTTCCAGGTCCCAGATCAGAGACACAGGAAAATCCCACATGAAAATCCCAAGAGTTCGGGGAAATCTCACATGCAGAGTGAATCCCCATTTTCTTCCCAATTCTGTTTCAAAGCAAGTACCAAGTACAGCACTGCTGAGCATCACGTGCAGGCAGCACATTACTCCATCAGTTATTTTGGTTTCATTTTGGTGAAAACCACCCCACAATAGAATTGTTGGCTTCAAAGTCAAAGACCACTTTAAGACATAGTTGGAAGAAATGCCTGGAATAAGTTGTCTCCAGTCAACTGAGGATGCACCATTTCAGAAAAATCATTTTAAACTGTCAGTGATCTGCTTATTACATGCTTGACTAATTCCTTGAGCAGGGAAAGCCCCACATGGCTGCAGAACAGATAGAGGAGACGGATGATATACCAACTCGCTTTCCAAAGAACCCAATTGCAGGTTTCTATAAATATGAAAATATATTTTTGTGATACTAGCAATGGCAAAACATGACTTAGCCTCCTGGTCTGTTTGAAAATGCAAAGGTTTTTCACAGTGAGAAAAAGCCTGGAATGTGCAATGATGAACTAACGCCTCAAATCCCTACAGTGTAAGTCTGATTATAAATTTCTAACTCCCATTTAGGGGTTTAATATGGCAGAGATGCACTGGGAATACATGGACTGAGATTCATTTTCATTTTCCTACTGGGAGGTGTTTACTGCAAAGAAGCTCAACTTTTTGTATTGTACATTGATATTCTCCCTAATTATTTTTTATCCCCCATGCCCTCATGAATTCCCTGTGATTTTTGTCAAGGGACCACATCTAAAACCCAGCCATCTTAATCTTTTAGATCAAAGCATGGACTGAATAGACTCAAAGTCAAATGATGGGATAAACTATTTTCAAAGCTAAAATCATAAATAATAGGCAGGAAATGAGTAGCAGTGGGTGGTTGCAGAGCACCTTTCAACTGAAGAACAGGAGATTTTCTGTAGAGTGCTCCTTGTTAACAGAGCCCTGGGTGAGGACCACCTGCTTAGTCCCCAAAGAACAGCACATCTTTAGAGGGGGGGCTGCAGGTACTTGAGGATGGCTCAGGGTTAGCTGGACTTTACAAACTCATAGAAAGTTTCAAAACCCTAAATGGGAGTTAGAAATTTATAATCAGACTTACACTGTAGGGATTTGAGGCGTTAGTTCATCATTGCATCCGAGGCACATTCCAGGCTTTTTCTCACTGTGAAAAACTTTTGCATTTTCACAAATTCTTTGCTCAGCTTGGCTTGGAAACTGGATACACTTTTATTTAGGCTGCCTGGCTGCCTGTTCACCTTCCAGTGCAGAAATGCAGCTGCAAAGCTGTTGGGTGCTGGTGAAACCCTTCCTGCAGCTGCAGGAGCAGAGCCCAGCTCAGTGCAGGAACTGCCCACAGCTCCAACCACCCTGTCCCAGAGCATCAGGGGAGAGCACCTGTACCCCTGGAGTAAGGAACTCTCTACCCAACCTGCCCAACAATCTCTCCCCAGCTTTCCCAAACCCCACAGGTGTGCCCAGCATAACTCACACCTGACTTGTCTGAGGCCACCAAACCCACAGGGTTCACCACCCTCAGTATTGATCCCAGCTGAACACTGGGATGTTTCTACACCAAACCCACTCAGTCCTCACCACCTGCACTAGAGCTGCACTATTTCTACCAGATACAGCCTTGGTGCTGCTGCTGGAATCATTAGACCTCTATAATCTCCCCCAATTTACACCCCTATTTCAGAAGTCAAAGACCATGTGCTAACACACATTTCTAATTACTAGAGGTGGGGAAATTGTTCTATTCCACCTCCAGTCCCTGACAAGGACACCACACCTCCTGAATTTCAGCTGCCAGTTTCTCTGGCATGATGAGAGGCACTCACACCCCAGAAACGCTGGGCCTAGTCAGTGCCTGGCTGCATATGTCAAATTATCCACTGCCAATTCAGACTGGTTCAGTTCCCTTCATCACTGGTGAATCACTTCTCTTAGCATATGGTTACACATCATGTGTCTAACTCTGCTTCTGCCCTCTGAAAAATTATCTGAGGAGGGATGTACTGAAGTTTTAGATACGGAGAAATCCAACAGTGAAAATTATTGATGCTCACCATTATCTGTTTGCATACACAGCCGGCAGGCTGGGCAGGGAATGTTCACATAGCAGCGCTGGATTAGTATTTTTAAATTCTTTCTATTATTGATTTAACCACTTGAAGCTGCTGGAAGCAGAGTTCCTGTCACAGCTGCTAATGCAAGAGGCATTAGGGAAAATCCCTACTGTGGAGGTGTGCAAAAATGTTCACACATTAAATGGTGAGATTTCACTGTTCATCGGCATCGTGTACAACCCCAAATCCCCATTTTTATTCTGCTCAGCCAGAGAAGAAACATGAAAGGGGAAAAGTTTGGGTTGTTTTTGGGTTTTTTTCTCATTTACTTTAGTCCTTTCTATAGACCAAGATCCTGCAGTCTACCCAAACTGAGCAGCACTTTTTTCTCCTCAAGTTGTTCCATTAAAGTTAATGCAGCCACTTGCAGAGCAGGGCTATTCAAAGAGAGCAATGGTATCAATGCAGCTCTGCTTGATCACAGCACCATTAACAAGATCCTTAAAAAAAAGGAGAGAGTGGCTTTGTCAGAAGCTGAAACAGACCTGACCATGCAACACTGTTAAAACTGCTCTTGGCCAAGGCAGAGGGCAAATCAGTTTCTTAAGTTAAAATAAAAATTAAGGTAACTGAATTCCAGACATGAATCAAGAAAAGAAATCCACTTAATTTTAAGTTTTGTCTTCTCTTCAACTGAAAATTCTTTATGATTGAGGCAGGATGTGGAGTCATGGTTTAAAAACCATTCTAGAAGCTCCACACTTGCCATGTCTTACTTTGAATAGTCCCTCTCTTAATTAATCTAAAATAACTTCTGTGCAGAGAAGCTCTTACATGTCTCACAAAGGAAACACTCCAAAAACTATAATGATTTTCAAATTCATTGATAAGTGTTATGTCCTTCACTTATTTTTCATGTTCCTGCATCTCTATTCTGATTGTTTCATTGATGCCAACAAAAATTAGCACATTATTGCCATGAATTAAATCTATTCGTTGCCTTGACAATGCTGCCCTTCAGTTCTGTAAACACTTGAAAATGGGAAAGTTCCAAACTATAAACAATAGGCCTAAAAAACCCCCTCACCACCCAAACCCAAACATATTTCGCTTGTGCAGAGTAAGAGAGCAAGGTAACTCTCACTGGATTCTTCCAGTGCCTGAAGGGATCCTACAAAGGGGGTGAAGAGGGACTTTGGACAAGGCATGGAGGGCCAGGAGGCAGGGAATGGCTGCCAGTGCCAGAGGGCAGGCTCAGATGGGAGATTGGGCAGGAATTGTTCCCTGGCAGGGTGGGCAGGCCCTGGCACAGGGTGCCCAGAGAAGCTGTGGCTGCCCCTGGATCCCTGGCAGTGCCCAAGGATGTCCAGGTTGGACACTGGGGCTGGGAGCAGCCTGGCACAGGGGAAGGTGTCCCTGCCCAGGGCAGGGGTGGCACTGGATGGGGCTTTAAGGTCCCTCTCAGCCCAAACCATGCTGAGATTCTACATAATTGCAAAACCCCATTTCAAAACATCTCTGTACACTGAATTTTTGGGTGTGTCTGTGCACTGAATCATGTGCTGAACTGCTTCACCTGTCCCACCAGCATCTGCAGCTCTGTGCCTTCAGAGGCCACTCAAAGCATCACTGTCATGGAGCACGGGGCATTTCCATACCCACAGACTGCAGCTGAGCAAAGCTGAAAAGCACAGGAGAAACGCTGAAACAAATTGCTTTTTGAAAACATTCTACCCTGGATTTAAATACAAAATTCCTATGATAAACTCAGTGGTTCAGTACTAAGGTGCTAGCATGCTTCTCTTAAATCCACTTGGTCTGTGAGTCCAGCTGATATGTAAAACGGGTCCATTGCTGCTTACAAATCAAATCCATATCTGGCAGAACTGTGAGTTTGAGAATGATTTTCTGTTTGAATTGAAAATAGACAACTAGAAAAAATAAAATTAACCAGAGCAGAAATGAGATAATTGCCCAAATTCAGCTACTACTCAATGAATTCATTATACAGAACTTTGGCCTGGAGAGATCCAAAAGTGCAAAGTTACAGCAATCAGTGAAAGACAAAAACTGGGGGTGTTTCAGTGGTGCTGCTCAGAAAGCAGAGCTTGTGAAGAGCAGCAGGGCTTGGATTTATGGTGCAGGAGAGAGGCACCGAAGCCCCAGCTCTCTGGGAGCGCTGCTCTTTGACAGTCCCATGCTTGATTATACTCATTTTCTACTCCAGCAAGCAGCAAAATTTTATGAGATCCACCCCCATGGATGTTTGTTCCCTGACAATCTGGTGTACAGTTACAGAAGTTGCTAAATATGATCATTGCCTAGGAAGCAAGGAGAAAACAGAAATATTTTAACCCAGTATGCAAATCCCAGTGATTCCCCTCCTGCCCCCCACCAGCAGCAATGCCAGTGCAAGGCAGTGCCACTCAAACCCCACAAACCCCACAAACAGAGAAGCACAAACCAGGAAAGGAAGTTACTGAGTAGAAAATCATTTAGCTATATTTGAAGATAGCACATGAATAATATTGCTTTGTGTCTTGCTCCAACAGAGGGTGAGGTTTTGTCTCCTTTAAGCAGAGGGCAGAGGGTCTGTAATTACCCAGCTGCAAATGGAGCACAAGTACCCACTCCTGTTGGAACCCAAAGCTCGATACCTGTAGTCACAAATGCCTCAAAATGCACAGAATACAAAATCTTTTTTTGATGCAATTCCTTCATTCATTATTTATGTCTCTGTTGCAGTCTGTTCTCATCCTGTAAACAAAATTATTCCCTTTTTTCCTGCTTGGCCCCTCGGAGTGATTTAACTGGGAGCAGAGCACTGTCCCCCCTGCCCTGCTTTCCCCCAGTTATTTTTGATAAATCTGAGGCACTCAACCCCTGCATCAGGCAGGTGTGTCTGTCAGGGATCCTCCTCCCTGCTGCATGGAATTGCATCCTTTCATTAGCAAATGTTGCCAAACAAAGCAGTTCTCTGGCAACTCCTCATTTCCAGGCATATTATAGGGTTACATCTTAGACCAGCTTTACTGTTATAGATTTAGATTGAATCTGCCTCACTAAGTTGTCCCATTCTGGGCTGATGACAAAACCTGAGCTATCCATATGCCTAATTGCACTCATAAATGGAGCTCTTAGCAGGCTGTGGTGGGGATGGTGCTACAGTTGCTGTTTATGGAATTGTTCTCTAATTCCCTTTTTTCCTAAGCTGAAATATTTTTTTCCTAGGACTTGCACACATTCTGATGGAGAATGGTATTTTTCATGAAATGTACTTGGCCTGCAAACAGCAGCAGAAGGGAGAGGGAATGCAAGTGAAAAATAATCAAATGAGGGAAAGAAAAGGTAACTGTGCACCCAGCCTGGGAGGAAATCATCCCAAGCATGACAGCAGCCACAGCCAAGCTCCACAAAAAGGGCAGCAAAGTATCCAAGCACCCAAGGAGCCATCTGGGTTCATTCCTCTCATCACAAACTCCTTCCAGACAAACATCACCTGCCAAATTCCCTGCTAGGGCATCTCTGCTCCATGGGCCAGGGACAGCACCCAGGGGAGGCTGGAGCTGGGCAGGGCAGGGTCAAGCTGGAGATCAGGGAAAGGTTCAGCTTCCCCCAGAGGGTGCTGGGCACTGCCCAGGCTCAGGTTGGGGATCAGGGCAAGGTTCAGCTTCCCCCAGAGGGTGCTGGGCACTGCCCAGGCTCCCCAGGGAATGGGCACTGCCCGAGGCTGCCAGAGCTCCAGGAGCGTTTGCACAGCGCTCCAGGGATGCCCAGGGGGGATTGTTGGGGGGTCTGGGCAGGGACAGGAGCTGGATCCATGGTCCCTGGGGGTCCCTTCCAGCTCAGAATATTCTGTGCTGCAAATGATCTTCGCTTACAAAGTGATCCCTTTAAGGTAAATTATGCACATCTGGGATAATTCAATGGGGAAATACACAAATTTCTGTGTGCACCAAAACTTTCAGACAATATCATTTGTGCTTTCTTAATATTCATTGACATGAAAATCTCCCTGGACTTGTTGCTTGCTTTTTGAGTCTTTTCCCTGGTGTGCACACAAGCTGTGAAATCACCCAGGAAATTCTTTAAAGCAACATTTGGATGCTTTTGAAATTACATTCCCATTTCAAACAGAACTCAAGTTTTAAATGGCAACAAAAGTTTAATAAATAAGGAAATCAATGAGTCACTTAAAACATCGTGGGTCAGACTAACATGAAACTTAACAGAAAACATAAAATCATTAGCTGGAAAAATTCTTGGTTTGGGTAGGGAAAGGCAGTCTGGGAAGATACTATTGCTCACTAACTGAAGTGAGGATGACAGAGTGGCTTAAAACACTTTATAAGAATTATTTTATAAACACTCTTGAAAGAACTCAAACACTTGAAAAGCAGTCTCCAAATCAAAATTGTTACTGAATTGCTTCATCTGATTAGAATGACGCTTTCAAAAAATGTTAAGAATCCAAACAACATGGACCTTTCTTTGTGTCTCTGCTGTACTGGCTCCTTTCTCCTCACTACAGCAATATGGAAATGTATCAGTTTAGGTAAATACATTCCTTACAGGTGATGAATTCCTACAGCACTAATGGCTTTGGAGGATCTCTGAAACTCTGAAACCATGGCTGTGGCAGATCTGAGAGAATCCCATTCCTCTGCCCCAGTACCACTCTGCCAGAGGGGATTGGCCAGTCCTGTTCTGCAAGTTTAAACAGTGATTTTATCAAAATTCCCCTTTTCAGGGTATCACAGCCCAGCTGATGGGACAGTTATTCTGATATTTGCAAGCTGATTCGAGCCCTCAGCCCATCACTGCCCAAAGGATGTGATGCCAGCAAGACCTGGGAGAATTCTGTGCTCATTTATAAGCTGGTCAATGGGTTTAAAGGCACTCAGACATGCATTAAAATCTCTCTGAGACAGGTGCCTGAAGTTAATTTTCAATTGATTCTTTCTTGCAAATGCCACTTAAGTAAGAACCTCAGTCTTTTTCTTTTTTTCCCCTTTTTTCTTCTTCCTCCAGAAGGCAGCAGCTTAATTAGGAGGATGCCATTCTGCTTTGCTTCTCCCAAAGAATGTAACTGCCACATTCCAATAATCATTTTTACATGTGGACTGTGCTTGAAGTGACCTAAAGAATTTAATTCCCTACAAAAGAATGATGTAATACAGTGCACAAGCTGGACTGTGAAACCACTCAGTATCCTTGTTCACCTAAGCCTATTTCACCTCGCAGATTTCATGCTTTGCTACTGAGAAAGAACCGGTTAGGGAGAGTCAGTTCCACAATTTTAATACATAAGCAAAAAAAGAGAAGAATTACTACAGCCTGGGAGGTGGAACCGTATCGATTTTGCTGTTTTTCACAGGAGTGCAATATCAATTCTGTTTGCAATTATTTTGCATTACTAATCAGCTCATTAGCAGCCAGTCAGACAATGTTAGTTTATGCTACAATACACTCGTGGGTCATTTGCCAATAGCAATAAAATTTCACAATGCACCAGGTGAAATTTCATGTCACTCACGGTACCTGAGGAGGCTCATCTGCAGATCTGCTTTATTGAGGATGAGCAAGCTACCAGAGACAGTAAAACCATGGTGCACATGAGCAAATGTGACATTTACAGAGGAGGAAACGTCTTCTGGAGTGGAAATGCAGCAGCAACAAGGAACATCCAGTTAGAGGGGCTTAAATTGAATAACTATTCAAGCAGCAGCCTGGCTTTAGCAGGAATAATACACAGCTTAAATCTGGGTCCAGAACATGCAAAACTCAGGCACAGCCACTGGAATTGTTTTATTTAATCAAAATACCAAGACTGTTAGCAATAAAAATGTGGCCTGTGACACTGCAAGGGCCACATTACAAAAATGTAAGCAGCATCTTAAGATGGTTGGGAAAATTTAAACCTTCTTCATAAATATATAATCCTTATATACAGTTAGATTTGGAAGCTTCAGGCACACTTTAAATATGCTGGAATTTTCTATTTTGTATTCTTGCAGTATTATTTTCTCCATAAGGAAGTATGGAGCTTTCAGTACAAAGCTATTCTTTAGAATGAAAAGAAGCAAGTAAAAATTAGTATATTAGGTCCCTCCTTATTTCTATAATCCATAAAATTTATGAAAAACCAGTCTCTTGAAATTTATTTCAACCAATGACACAGAATATGAAGCATAAGGACAAATAGGCCACTGCACAACTCTATTAGAAAATAAAATTTATGTATATATGTAAATACCCTCCCCTAAATATCAGTTAGGATTGCAGAGTCCTTTCAGCATGGCGTTTGTATATAGAATTTTCAAGTATAATTATTTTGAAAGTTGACAGTAAAACTTATCCTCTGTTCTCTTCCACGTATGTTGAAAATCTTAATTACTTTCTTCAGTATGTATTATTTTTACTTCAACATTTCTAATTTAGTTCCCAGTATGATAACTATCTTTTGAGAAGCAATTATTCTATATTTCTCCTTATTACCTGCTCAGCTTTTATTTATTCCTCAATACTGAATTTGCTTTGTAAATGAACCTCATCGCTGTAGGACTTTGTGGGTTTCCAAATAATTTATCTTTATGAGAATCCTCTGAGTCAGAAAGGTGCTAATACAGAGATTAAAGTAAAAAATGAGCACCAGACTATCCATGACACCTCAAGTAAAAGGTGAGTAGAATTCCAGGTGAGTAGAATTCCCAGTGAGTAGAATTACATGAAACCAAGAATTACATGAAAACCAAGAACTTTCAGTAATATTGATACCCCAAATGTCTCAAGGCAGCTTTGAACCCCCAAAACTCCCAAACACCCACACAGAGGTCTGGAGTCCTGAGATTCAGCAGACAAATTCCTCCTTTTTTCCAACAGTCTGACTTTGCCGTGGCCATTCTGCCCTTGAGGAATTCTTTCTTGCATTCTGAGTGAAGATCAAGGTTTAGTGGGCAGCACTAAGAGTTGCCAAAGCTAAACCCTGGCAAGTTCCAAACCTTTGCTGAAAAGAACAGGGAGGTGTTTCTAGAAAAGATCAACAAGCATATATTTTTAAAAATAAAATAATTTCTTTCCCTGGCTTGGTCCTACCAATATGTCTGCATATAAAATGATCATTCAAGTGAAGTTCTCCAGAATGGTTGAAGCTGAGGCTCATTCCCCAGCAGATGCAGACAGATATTCCTCAGGGAATCACGCCTGCCCCAGTAAAGGGCATTCCTCAGCACAGGCTCTGTGTCAGCCTGTTACAACCAGATCAGCTGCCTGGCAAAAGCTCTGGAGCTATTATGGGAGTGTATAACAAGTCCAGGTTTTATACTAACATATCTTTATTTCGGTCCTTCTTCCAGCTGTTACTTTTATAACTTTTCCAGGCTCTTCATTTCCCCATCCTGAATGAGATGTACTGAGGAACATCCCCAGTTTTCCATCAAACGAAGTAATTTGGATGCCAAAACCACTCAGCCAGGTTGAAAGAAGCCTTAAAAGAAGATGCAGATGACACCTTTCCATCTGGCACTGGGCTATTTTGGCCTTCAGACAGAGCCACTCACCAGAAAAGCTGAAGAATGATGTTCCACATCGGGCGTTTCTTTGGGATTTCTGGTCATGTCCCTGCTGCTATTAAGATGTATTTTCATTGTGCCCTGCAAGATTGCAACTGCATGCTTTACAATACTGTTATATATTTTAATATTGTGATATTATCTGCTAGATATCATCCTTATTAGACACTAGACAGAGCATTTATCACACTTAAATGCTTCACAGGTCCCAGCCCCGAGTGTATTTTTATTAATGTATACAGGTGATAAGAAATACAGAGTACAGCAGAAATTCAACTGAGAACCAACATTACCACCCATTTCAGAGTTCCTAATATTTGTTTCCATTGTGAGAGGTGATTTGCCCTGAAATGAAATGTTTATCTTGGCTAGCCCTACATCACAGCAGTAGCCCTCCTAAACACTCCTTGAAAATACTTACAGATATTATCTGGCTCTTATTCCTCCTTCCCCTGCTATATTCCACACAAAGATTTGTTCTTCCTATTCCGTGCTCAGTGTGGACAGACTGCTGGTATGAGGAATTCCTTTCCTGGGTATTACACCCTGCAGGAGGCACCCTGATGTTTCCCTAACCCCGGGCTCCGTTCAGTGCCGAGGGCTCCCTCAAACAGCCCAGCTCAGGCAGGAGAGGGGGGCAGGATACAGCACCAGTTATTTGAAATTGTTTATGCTCAAAGTCAGACAGACAGAGTCAACAAACAATCCATGGGAGCCTCATATAATGTTATCCCTCTCTCTTCCTTTTAGGCAATAGACTTCACTTCCATCTTTGCACACAGCTTAAATGTTCAATGACCCTGCTGCATAAAAAATGCCTTTCAAAGGCTCTCGGCAGCGCTGTGAGGGCTGAAATATTACATTTACTGTGAAAATACATCTGTTTGCTAAGGCTAGTAGGCTAGGAACACCCACACTTACCAACTATGCTGAAGGAAAAAGAAAGATTTTTTCTCACGTAGAATTTCACAGGAAATAATATATTTGTAATTTTCACATTTTACGCTCTTGGACCTGGTTTCTCTCTGTGTCTCCTTTTCATTGGGAATTTGGAGTACACATTCAGAATTTAAAAGGCACAGGATATACCAAGCAGTGATTCTCACTCATCTTCCCAAGTTCCTGCTTGTATGGCACAGCCTTGGGCTCTCCATAGCACAACAGTAAAATAGGACAACAGAAACACCAGAAAAAACACATTCACCCCAGATCTATGAAAAAGCTCATTTTAACTTGATTATGTTCATTAAGTGGAAACTCAAAGTTGGTCAGGTGCAACACTAACCAGACTTCTCTGGTCTGTGTAGCAGCCACAGCACACCAGCACACTTCAGACTGATCTATGATGTCTTTCCTGGTCAGAAAGAATATTTTTCCATAATCAAAATAAAGACTACAATCTAAACTCAGCAAACAAACTCCCTGGGCAGTGGCATTTCCCTCTGTTGTAGGCCTGCCTTGGGATAAAAAAGGGAAAAATTAACTTTTGTTAAGAGGTGTCCACGTGGTGATTGAGTTTGAAATAAATGGCACTGTCACAGCAGCCTCAGCAGTGCAGTCCCTCAGCAGGGACAGCACAGCTGGGGACAAAGGGACAGGCTGGGATCTCACACCAAACACACCCTGAAAGGCTGAAATGGAGATGGAGCAGATTCAATTGACAATTCCCAAAACATTCAGCCATGCATCCCCAAAGCCTCTCATACCAAGCTGCTGTGGGACAAAGAAGAGCTCCCAGGGCAGGAATAAGGGGATGGATTTTTCCAGTGGGAGGAAGAGCACTACAGCAGTCTGGGCCAGCCAGCAATGCTCCCAGGGAGCAGGAAAAAGGACTGGATGGGGAGCAAAGCTCTTGAGAAGTTCCTGAGGAGTTAGCAAGGGCAATGGCATGGAATTGCAGAAAGCCCTCCCAGTCCCCAGCCACTGTGCTAAAAGGCCCTTGGCATTCAAACAGATCCAGTCAATGTCCCAGAAGGACAAAAAGAGAAATCAAAGCCTTACAAATTATAAGGAAAAAACCTACTGAATATCCATGTGCAGTCACATCCCCAGTGCAGTTTACTGTGGTGTTCCCCCATCCCCAAAACACTCTGGATTCCCTGGACACACAGAAAGGTACAGAGAAGGGCAGGAAAACCAAGGGAAGGTGGGAAAGTTCCAGTGTTTAGTAAAACAACTACATGTGTGTAGGGTCACCCCATGGGTGTTATGGACAAGCAGCCCTGGAAAGCCTGGAATGGGCCTTTTCCCTGGGCCTGGAGGTGACCATGGAAACACATCCAGGTCACCTGAGATGGGCTGGGGAAAAGTGTATTGGGTTTGTGGCCTTCTGGAGCAATTGTGTGAGAATATTGTGGTTTGTGACCTTCCAGGGCATTGTTTACCTGTTCCCATAACAGGGAACACCTGGGCAATGCTCCAGGGGATTGGGGGACACTCGGGGATGCATCTTTGCTGTTTCTGTGAGGTTCTGTCCTGTCTGTGTGCTGGGATTGAAGGGATTTTCACTGCACAATGAAGGGCTTTGCACTTCTCCATCCTGTGCAAAGTCCATGCCCTTGTGTGAATACTGCACATGTGTACATGTGAATGTGTGTCCAGAGCTAACACAAACATTTCACTTCCTCTCACAGAGTGAAGTGGCACATTGTGCCCCTGGATCTTAGGAATATTATAAAGAAATACGTATTCAAAAAATCCATTCTATTAGCAAACCAATAATCTGTCAAAGGCCTTTAAACACAGGCACAGAGAAAATCCAGTGCTGGAAGACAACACACCAGAGCCTGGGAGGCCTTTGTGGGGAATCATCACTCCATCTGTGTCCTGCTCTCCCACAAGAGAGGGAGAAGCTGTGAGAGGGCAGGAAGCCTTTGGCAGCACACACAGCTGCGAGGCTACAAATGCAACCAGTTCCCCAAGTTCCAATCCACACAGTCCTTGTTGTTTCTCCTTAATTCATTTTGGGAGAATTTGAGAAACCCACTCACACAATTAAGGGCGGTTTCACATTTCCCATTCTGTTTTTATTTCCCATTCATATGTTCACATTTCTGTGCAGGCAGGGCTGCCCACTTTGTACCCAAATCAAGTGGAAAAATGAGAGGTCTAAAGCAATTAGCTGAGGTACTGTGCCAGTGCTTAAATGAACCATCTGTTCCAAGGTATGTGAGAGCAGCATGCTTGGAGCCACGAGGCAGCTCTGCAATACCCAGCCCTGCTCTGGAAAGGTTCTGGGGGTGGATATTTTGGAATATAACCCAAAAAAAGGCACCAGCATCAGCCTCATGGGCCACACACAGATGTGGCTCTGCTAGAGGCTCCCTTTGGCTTGTGGGGATCAGGGGTTTGGCAGAGAGGGGATGGAAATGGACACCCAGAACACCCAGAACAGGGTGGGGAAAGCCACTCCAAAAAGTTTCCTGAACAAATTGTGTGAAAGGAGATGGAAAATTAAAGGTCAGGACAGTGGAATTAACTGTGGCACAATTTCACTGTGGCACAATGGAATTCTTCTTGAATGAAGAAATTTGGCCTTTGCTGCTCCACTACAGCTTTTATCTTGGATGGACAGGGGAAGGCAAAGGGAGGAGATTGGGGCTTTGTCTCCTCAAAACCAGACCTGAAGTGTGACCACGTGCAGCCTCCAGCTCCAGGAGTGTTTTATTGGTACATGGCTGGCATTTATCCATGCCAACACTGAACATGCTCATTAGGACTGTTTATTAGACAAAAGGCTACTGAGAGAATGGTAATTAATCAGTTGGCATTGATTGAAATTCTTGATGAAATGAAGCATGAGCTGTTGAAAACTAATTGAATGTAATGATAAAATCCATGAATCATCCATAGAAAGCACATTTATTAAACCACAATTCCTAAGTAAGACATTTTGTCTGGCTGTTTGTCTCCTCTCTGGATCCTGTCCTGTTGGATGAGCAGGCAGCTGCTCCTCCAGCACAGCTCCAAAGAGCAGACAGCAGGTGAACATCTCATGCAAGAGCAGAACAGCAGCTCTGAAATGTGAATTATTACCAAGCTCAAAAAGCTTCTGTAAACCAAAAACCAGAAACCTGGTATTTACCATGAGAGTTCAGGAAAAGCAAATCAGTTTTATGCTAAAAAACATTAAGATCTTGGCAGCCTTCAAAAGGAACAAGCAAAGTTTTCATTGTATAAGTGAAAAATTTAGCATTAAATGAGGATGTAGCTGGCTATTCTTTCTCAATACCAATTTCTATGCAAAAAAATCATAATGCAATGTCACAATTTCAAAAGTCTTGGCAGAGGTGTTCCTTTGGACACAGAAATTCAGTTGCTGGTGTTGTTTTTTTATTTTATTTTATTTTTAAACTATCATTAACTAAACACAGATGCAGCCAAGATGAACAAAGCTCCCAGTAGAAAAAATTGCTCACCATATTGTCATGGAACAGATATTTAAGGATTGGGTTCAAAGGGAACCTCATTTTCTGAAGATTGTAATCAAATAATTTTATATAAATTCTGCTTTTAAATTCCCTAAGCAAAAATCAGTGCAACCATTATATGAATTGAACTAATTCCCCCTAACACTGATTGATATTCAAGTAAACATGAACTTTGCTCTGAGAGAAGCTAAAATATTTATACAACAGCCAAAATTGTAACCGGTTAATCCCAAATGTTAGATTAGACAAAAATACATCTTTAATCATGTAACTTTAAATTTAGCAAACTAAAAGGTCCAATGTTTTGATAGAATTTCAAAGAGAATTTGTTTCTACCCCCTGCCTAAAATTAAACAGAAATCCAAAATGTGAACAGACAAGGTGCTGATTTATCTCCTAAACCACAAAAACCTGTATCAGAATGTTTGAAGTACACAAATATTTCTGTTGTAGTGGATTATTTCTACCAGTAAATCTTCATTATCCTGCTTCTCACGGTCCCTGGGAGCAGGAGCAGCTCACCACACCAGGAGAACAATTCCTCTGGAGGCACAACTGAAATTGGGGTGGGACCAAGGCTGGCAGAGACCAAAACCATCTTTATTTCTGACATTTCTCCTGGGTGAAGAAGCATCTTCTGCAAGGGACAGAAGCCCCTGTGTTTTTTACAGACTGTGACAAGCCCTTAATTGCTCCCACTCATGGCCAGCCCAGGCAGGAAGGGCAAATCCCACAGCACAACCTCTGACCTCCACAAGCTGCACTTTATCATCCACCAGTGATGCAGAGAATGCCCTGGTTCTGCTGAAAAAACCCTTTGCAAAGTTCCTGTGAACAACAAAACACGGTCGATGTAAATGATGCCTTTTCCTGCTCTTANATGCCAGCTGAGTAAGTGGGAAGGAGGGAGAAACACATCTGGAAAAGCTTGTGCAGCCCAGGATTCCCCAGGCAGCAGCATCCTGTCTGCCACAGGACATCAGCACTGCCCCAAGGCAAGGACATTGCACAGAGCACCACCAAGACTGAGAAACTGTTTGTACTCTCACAGTCTCTGGCTGTTTTCTCCCCAGCACCATTTTCCTCTGTCAGAAGCACTCAGTAAAAAAGTCCCAAGCTTACACATTACAAAGGAAAAGGCATTGGGCAGGTTTTAATTATTACATTAAACACAAACCCCACCACCATAAAGTCATTTAAAACACAGCTGAACCCTGCAGAGGTAGCAGCAAATCTACGAAAATGAACTTTTGGAGCAAAATCTGATTTTTGTATTATTATATTTCTGCTGCTGAGCTGCACAGCCCCTCACGTACCCTCTCTGATTTACACAAAAACCCTTAAACAGGCAAACATTACTGTGACATTATTTTAATAGGATGCTCAAAATAGAGCTAATCCTAGAATCTTTAGAATCTAGATCTAGAATCCTCAATGTGTGACACCCAGAGAACTTAACAAGTGAACTGTTAATTTTTATAGACACGGATTTCCAATCCCTACAACAATCAATGAAGGGAGTGATGCCCCTGAACTCATTTCGGGGAGGCTTGAGGGGACACCACTGCTTTTCTGCCATCACCAAAAGAGCCCTGATGGCAGCAGGAACAGGGCAGCAGCTGCTGGGATTTGGGGTGGTTTTAGGCATTTCTGTGAGCAGAGTGATGTGACACAGGGACTTTTGCCACCACTGACAGAGCATCTACAGCAGGACAGGACAGGCACGGGCTCAGCCTGCATGGTACAGATAAAGACAATACAAATGCAAGCTCCAGGAATAACCTCATGCAGAGTTTTATCAAACAGACTTTGTTTCCATGCATTATTTATCCACATCTACATTTCAGTGAAAATGGCCTCATTTGAGTTAATTGATGCCTTCCTACAGGTATTTGTTAGAAATCAGTATTACACATCCCCTGGTTTATGTTGTATTTGTAGCTTTGTGTCATCACAGGTACCCAATAATTATAAGTTCAGCTATTTAGGGCAAATAAATAGCAAATAAAGACTTCATTTACTTGTTTCAATCATCAAATAAATGTTGCAGGGGTTCTTTTTGCAGAAGCCTGAGTAACAAATGCACTGCTTTTTTTGGTCCTTCCCCTGCTATTATTTCTGAACCAGTGCATTTATTTAAGATGGAGTGTTCTACAGTGTTAAAAAACAAAATGAGATAGTTCAGAAATTAAAAATTTAACTTGTGAAAGATGCTGCTATAACTAGAATTCATAAGGATTTAATAAAAGTCCTCATAAAGTTCTTTTAGTATGACAACAGCAATTATTCCTTCTCTTCCTCATCAGTGATCTCCCCTTCACTTGCACAGTGTATATTAAACAAAGCAGCCCAGTTTTGTGGGGAAAAACCCTTTACAGGACCCCTTGTCCAGCCTTAATGGACCCAGTGAAACCCCACTGCTTAACCCCTCTCAAATTCCCCCCTGCCCTACCACAGGACACAGATTAATGGTTTTTCCCCAAGTTTTGAGCTCTTTCCAGCCAGAGATGAAGGTGCAAAGGGATTTATTCCTATTTCTGACCAATTATAGCTGATGCCCCACAAGAAAAAAGCCTCAGCAACGTCCAGTGTGGCTCAGTTGTTTGGTTGAGCCCATTTGTTATCTCAGGTCAGGTAGCACTGGTGAAGTTTAAGGCATGGTTCTTCAAAGTCACACATCTCACCAGCACCCAGGGCCAGAAGCTGTGCTCCCTGCCTTTCAGGCTGTGTCTGACTCAGCACCAGAGCAAACTGCAGGAGGGATGTTTCCCTTCCCTGGTCTGAGACTGGAACACCACATAACATTGTCCCACTGCAAAAATCCCACCCTGCTTTATCAGGGCTGCTTTTTTGGCTTTTGTTAAACTCTGGAACAGCTCTCAGCCACGGGCAGGGTGCTCTGCCCAAATACACAAGGTGGGATTCTCCTCTGGGTGTGGGAATGGGGCTTAGGGAGGATTTTCCCCCAGTTCCTGTGCTGCACAGCCACTCCAGGTGCTGGAGGAGCTGGATCCCTGCTGCCTGCAGCTGGGAATGCTGCTGCCTCCCGGGCAGGGCGTGACCTCTGCCAGAAGGGGAGGAATTCTGCCTCAAACCAGCACCGAGGGATGAAATAAAGGAATTGTGCTGTTGGTGAAGATTATCTGCATTCCCTTTAGCTCAAGTGAGGATTCACTATCACGTTTAAGGAATCCTACAAATTAGGAAAGAATCTTGTTTTACAGAGCTGATTCTGATCATATTGAAAAGTTTAAAAAGGGTGAGGAAACAAAGAGGTGAGCCCTGCATCCAGCAGCATAACAAACATTACTCTTCTGTAAACAAAGGCAAAAGCTTCCACGATGCTCACCACATCAGTATCCAGGGGGTTACTGCTTTTCCTCCTATTTATTTTGAAGGACATAAATGGAAAATATTCTTCTTAAAGTCCATGGAGTCCAAATCAGAAAAATAAAGTCATTACTATTCATACAGCTGCACATTTGCCTCAAAAAGCAGAGAATGCATTCCTGATAATGGCAAATCAGAAAGAGAAAATAAAAAGTCTAATTCTGAACTGGTTCTCTTTATAAATAAATTGCAAGAAGATAATGCATTTCTCCTATATTTTCCAGTAGAAGCAGTGCTGCTCCCAGCAAAGCAATGAAAGCTGCAATATTAAACTTGCTGCTTACTCATCAATTTTCATGTGAGAGTCTCATTGGCAAGAGGCCCAGGCACAGAGAGGATGCTATTGTAATCACTATTTCTACCCCAAACAATGTTGACTATTTAATTATTAAAATATTTCTTTCTAAGTAGTTACTTTCATCCACTGGGTCTGAGGGAACTGAGGGAACTCTTCTGTGCACAGGTTTCTTCAAAGAAAGGTTGATCACTGAAAAATAACTTCAATTTTCATGTTTTAAGCTGGCTGTGTCCTTAAATACAAATTCACAGTTCCTGTGCCAGCAAGAAGCTGATATGAAGCACTGAACTTGTTATCAGGCAATGAAGAAGTTGAAGTCCCACGTCTCGTTCCCAATTTCAGTCGTATTTTCTCTCACACTGCATTTTTCATTCCCCAGTTAAGTGAGGCAAACAATATTGAGAGTATTCACAAAGGTTTGGGAAGCTGTTTCTGTTTGGGAAAATAGGCATTTGTTTTTGCCTGACAGCCCTGTGTGCCTTGGTGATAGGCAGGAGAAAAGAGAATTAAATGCACAAATATGCTATTAATAAACAAAGGATTTTGCTTTCTGTACCTGCCAGGTAATTTGAAATCTGGGATCCATGCATGTAGTCAGCATGGAAAGGGAAGTTTTTAAGCCTCTAAATGTTCTTTAGCCTTGCTCATGTCCTGCTGCCTGGGTCAGGGCTGGGAGGTGCTGCTCCCATCCCGGGCGACAGCAAAAGGCCCCCACAGCAGCCCTTGCAGCCAGGGACCAAGAGCCATCTCTACAACCATTTAGACCCATGGCAGAAAGCTCAAGTTGCAATGGCTGTGCAGCATCAAGAATCTTATTCCTTCAGTGCATTCAAGTATTAAATTAGTTCAGCCTCTGAAGGTAGTGGCCACTGTCTTTACAAGAAAATATGTCATTTCAGCAAACTGCACTGTTGCCAAAGAGCCTCATTTATCCTGATATTCATCTGGAATAGACTCCTCATTTCAGGCCTCCCTGGACTGGCAAATTCCAGTAACTAACTCAGCTCTGAAGCATTTTGGGTGTTCGGGGCTGTTTCAGCAACAGCTGACCAATGTCCAAAGCTCACAGCATTTTAACAACCCTCACTCAGCTGTGCTGCAGCAACAACCAGGGTATGAAATAAAAGCTCTAGGCACTCTTATTAGCCCATATATTATAATTACTACATTTGCAAAGGATTTGAGCTTATCTCAAGCTGTCAACTCCTGCCTTTTGTGTGGTTGTGCATTCTGCTGTGCGAGCCTGTGCAGTTGGGCAGTGCCAGGCACACAACATCAATCCTGAATAAACAGGAGGTCACAGCACTCACGTCCTCAGAGCTATTACAGAAATTGCAGGCTTCATCCCATCTCAAATCCCAGTGCTCACTTAAAAGCTCCAGCCCTGTAATTAAATGTAGGGCAGCTTAAAAGTGGACAATTCTTTTCAGGCTTTGCACGGCGCTCCTCGGCGAAGCCCTCAGCAATTCTGCTCTTTTATCTTGGAGGGCTGACAGATGGTTGTCAAAACCAGGGGCTGGCTGGCAAAAAGTTTTAAGGCAGAGAAAAAGGTACAACAGTGTAGGAGGAGATACTTAAAAGAGAATAAATCTCTAGCTTGCTTTCTTCAAAGCCAGAATCCCTCCCCTGCCTCAGACACACTGAGGACAAGTTTAACCCAGGGTAACTCTTCTGTAGTCTAATGGCCTTACACCAATGAGTATTTTGACCCAAACTGCTTGAGACATGCCTGGAAAAATAACCTTCTATTTTGTTCACAGTCCTGCTGCACAGAGGGAAATCTTTCTTGTCACTCCCTCCAGCTCTCACGTCTCAAGTTTTGTGTAGAAACTCTCCCCTGAATTCCCTCAGCCCCAGCAGCCACTCCTCACAGGAGCAGCCAGGTCAGCCTGTCCTTGGCTCCCGTGGATTCCATGCTCACATTTCTTGCTGCAAGTGTTGGATGAGCCTGGCCTTGGCCCTGGGGTCCTGCCAGGGCTCCCTTTCTCCTCACAACAGAGGGACCATCACAATAAATGAATTGCCTGGCTTGAGGCAGGTGTGCTCAGACAGGTTTCTGCTTTTGCCACGTGCTCTGAAAGCTGAGTGGCACCCCCTGCACTCAGGTGATTCTCCTGCAAGGAAAACCCTTCCTGGGACACGGAGGGGAGAGGGGGAGCGCCAGGGGGACAGTGGAACCCTGCCATGGGGGGACAAGCAGCCTGCTCAGGAACAGACACACTGGGGTGTGGCCTTACAAGGCACAGCCCAGCTTGTTTCTCACACTTTATTCTCTTTCAACTCAGATCTATTTCAATCTCACTGGAACTTGGCTTGTGTCCACTTAGCATAACTAAATCAACTCTGTACAATAAATAAAATCACATTCATTTGCCATACTTCAATATATGAATTTAAATA
The DNA here is from genome assembly GCA_013400955.1 of Drymodes brunneopygia. NCBI lineage: Eukaryota > Metazoa > Chordata > Aves > Passeriformes > Petroicidae > Drymodes > Drymodes brunneopygia. Next base: position 28,102 of record VZTZ01031071.1, read on the forward strand.
TGTTTAATACTTTTAGTCATTAAACTGTTCTTGAAATTGAACAGACTACACTCATTTAAATTCCCTTTTACAGTAACCCATACCCTTTTCTTATCTTTCAAAGGAAAAAGCCCAATGTGTTCTTAGTGTTAAGTATTCAGATATTCATTATCAATCTATTCTAGGAGACATCTACACATCTTCTGTTGTGAAATCAATTCATAATTTAATTACTGAAGATTGAAGACTGCTTAATCTAGCTGCAATTTTTTTAATCAGTGTAAAAACCAGTGAGACACTGCACCACTAAATGAGAGAATCCAATCTATGGCAATAACTAAGAAACATCATTCAAACCAAAACAACAAAAACCATTTAAGTGGAGACCAAAACCTCTCGTATTTAGACAAGTTTTCTATTTTAGATGTTTTAACATTATGCAGTATGAAGAAAAGCATTTTCTACCCAGTTGAGCATTCAGCTAATTGTCAGGCCACATGAAAAAGAAGACAAAAACCAAACACAGCCAAACAACCAACGTCAGTGGACAATTTTCATTTCCACAAGGTATTTCCATGTAATTCCACTATTTAAGACACTTAGGGCCAACAGATTATCCAAGATATGAGCTATAACCAAGAAAATAATCCACATTTAAGCGCTTGTTTCTCATCCCCCTTTGCTCTCCCTTTTTGCAGCATATGGCTCTCCTTCCCCAGCACTTTTACTGCAGCAAAGTTTGCTCTGGATCTGGTGCTATCACAGTGACTAATCCACATTATTTCTGTATTACTAAAAGAGAATTCCATATTTTCCACATATATGGGCATGATGCAAACCTCTGATGTCATCAGCAGGATGATTTAACCCAGATTCACACCAACTGCAGCTTGGTTTTTTGATTCTTGATACAAACGTCTCTTATTCATGCAAACTTATCAGAGTTGATGTGTTACCCACATCTGTGTCCAGGACTTTCCAGGGAGATATGCAAACAAGGAATAAATACATGCAGCATTTATCCCAGTCTCAGAGCAGCCTGACAGCCTGAATCCACCCAAAACAACCAGCACAGCAGGCACTCCATTGCCCAGGATTCCTGGGAATCATGCAAACACCAGCCTGATCCAGAGCCCAGTCCAGCTGCTGGTGACAGCAGCACAAACACTCCTGCCAGAGCCAGGGCAGTGCTGAGTAAGAGACAGGGGAGCATCTTGTCCTTCCACTGCAGTAGGTTTGACAAATCCTATTACTTTAGAATCAGATTCTGTCTCCCTGCTCTCCTCTTTCCTTTCCATATCAGGATCAAAGCACAGCGTGGAGCTCTTCAGCCACCTTGGGTGCAGCAGGGTGGCACAGCCTGTGCCCTGGCTGGGACACCTGAGGTGGCACCTCACACCTTCATTCTCTGATACAGACATGAGATATCTGATGCAGGATTGGAACAGTGATTTCTGCTCGAGGGGAAAAGAGCCAATTCCTGCCTCTGCACAAGTGAAACACCTTCATTCCCCAGCTCCCAGCACCCCACAGGCACACTCTGCTGTCTGCCACCCAGCCCCGGCCACCCTCCTTTCCTCAGCCACACGTTCAATAAGCTCATGTGTGCTTGATTCCCAACTGGGAGGTGCTTTCTTCTTCCAGACACCAAGAATTGCACATAATCCCAGTCATCATTCCGAGCAGCCCCTCCTGATAACAAAAAAACTCTATGAATATTGACATGAAAGACATTTTGAACACACTCCCACTGCTGTGAGTGGGGGAGAGCAGATCTGCCAAAGTGGAGCTGGAACTGGGACAGCTCAGCCAGGCCAAAGGGGAATATACACTTATTGATGCTATTACACAGCAAATATTGAAATCTTGGGAGGAACAGAGGTCAAAAGTAGTAAAGCAGAATCCATGGGGTCTGTTCACTCCTCTGGCACAGATGAACATGTATAAGTATATTTAAGTATATATATACTTTTAAGTATATATAAGTTTATATATTTAAGTGTATATATATATATATTTAACAATGTGCCTTTATCAGCAGGGATATTATCTGTACACTCAGCAAACACCCCTGTGCATGCCTTCCAGAAAGCAGCTCCTCTTTTAATAAAGCAATTAACCAAATTCAAACCATCACCCATTCCTTCCAAGTTATTTTTGCCACTGGAGACACAAATGATGAAAACTTCCCAGTGCTGTTTGCAAATACTGAGCTTGAATTTCCAAGTTAGGCAGCAGTCCATGGAAACAAACCAGTGCAGAACAGAAATCCTTGTGATGTAGCCAAACATCCTGCAAGCAGCAGGTGTCCTCTCAACTGGTGCAGCATCACTCACACTCTGACAAGAAAAAGCCTTCTCATGTAATGGATAAGGACAACAATTGCAAATAGTGGTTCTGTCACTACTGTTCATCTTGCACTCAGTAGCCACAGGCACCTGTGGAAAAGCTCAGAGCACTCAGGATTTGGGAATTTAAGTGAGATGAAAGCTGGGCAAGCCAGAAGGAACAGCTGATATTAATCTTCCTTCTGGTGCCCAGGGAATTAATACTGAAGAATGTGTACCACTAGGATTTGATAATTTGGGGATTTCTTCTTTTCTTGGTCCTTCACTTGTTCTTCAGATATCTTTGGAAAAAGACATATTCTTCCTGTCAGAATTTTACATCTTTGTTTCAGCACAGAGCTGAAATTATCACAAGGGCAGTAAATTAAAGCCTTAGAGTTTTGAAAACCAGAAGGGAAAACCTGAATTTAGTGGCAAGAGACAAATCCCTTCTTGCCTCCCTCACCTTTATTTCTTTCTTTTAAGAGAGAACAGAATCTACTCCAGTCTATCTTTCATGTTCTATTTACAGAGCAGGGCTGGTCTCCCCAGACTCATTCCTTTGGCATTCTCCTTGGGACACACTACAGCTGGCAGGAGAGAAATCTCATTAGGAAAATATTTCATTTTATGGAAATGAAAAGTCAGATGCAGAGAAACACAAACATGAGCTGTATCTCTGTATTCCAGCAGCCAAGCAAGCTTCAAGGAAACCTCTGAACCAGAGTAACAAAGGTAAATGAAAACTCGAAAATAGATTTAGGAACCAATATTTATTTTTTTCAGAACACTTGAGATTCTTATTGAAGAAACATCAGCATTTTAATTTAAATTATTAATTAACATCTTGCATGTGACAACTCTGTTCAAACTCTGGGGTGGGTGGTAGAGCCCAGTTATGTTTTCTGTGACTGCTGCTATCATTTAATCTCTTGGAATCTTCTTCAAAATATTGGGAACTGATGATCCCAGGAAACCAGTTCAGCATTAAGTGTTAACAGCAGAAAGATTAAATTATGATTAGGTAAACATAAACAAATCATAAACTCCTCTGCAGCAGTGGCTGCTGTGCCTGCCTGCCAATTTGCAATCAATTTTTCAGTGATCTCCCTGGGCCTTTTCGCAATTTTCCTGACACACACCTGGCGTGGGCTGCACTCCTGAGCCTGCTGGGCAGTGCTGCTGGCACTTCACGCACATTCCATGGGGTTTTCCTGCTAACAGCACCTCAAAGGAGAATTCTGAGAGCACTCCCAGGTCCCACGGAGCTGCAGCCAGGTGGCAAAGCCAGCAACAACCCAGGTGAAAAAGGACTGCAGTCTCTCCAGGAGAAAGGAATTGTGCAAGCCCTTCCCATGGACTCTGTTTCAGCAGGACATGAGGTACATTATAAATTCTTCAATCTTCATTCCTCAGAAAATAAGGAATGGGATTTAGATGGTGCAAAACTCCACTGAATGATTTCTATCATGTATATATGGTACAAACAGAACGGTTGCCAGCTGCATGATTGATTTTCTACCTAGCACAGGATCATGGAATGGTCCTGAGGCCTTGGAGAGCATCTCATTCAAATCCCCCTCCATGGACACAGCAAAGTGGAAATGCCATGGAAACCTCTCAGGAAAAGCAAAAGAGAAAACTACAGAAATTTAGTGACCCAAAATAACTGCAGTGCAAGAAAGGATCCAATTTGAAATGGCACAAAGTTGGGAGGAGGATTTCCATGGAGTCTCAATTTAATCTTTAATCTATTTTCACTTTCTGTGGGCTCCTTCCATTTCTCTTGCTTGGAGCCCCAGACATTTCAGTAATTTCTGTTTCTAAACATCAAGGAAAAAAATTCTATAATTCTGCTTTAAAGTTCTGGTAAATTTGGGTTTCAGTCATCACAGGGAAGAACTTAATTTATTCCCAGGCCAAAAGGAGCACAGGGTGCACTCCGAGTGCATTAGAGTTCCATGAAATGGGCTTCATATTCAGCTCTGCAGGAGCCTATTGATCATTACCAATAAATGACCATTCACTGAGTCTTCAATTAATCCTTCAATCCAGCAAAAGCAAGTGTTCTTGCCACCACAAGAGAAGAATTCCCCTGCACTCCTCCATCTGAAGAGAAAAGCACCAAAGTCTGGCCACAAATTACCTTTGAAGAAGAAAAGGAAAATATCTACTTCCAACAGACAGGAATTTCTATTTTTTGCTAAAAAGATTATTCATAAAATTGCTGTTACAAGTACTGATACAACTCAGTATGGCCAGTAATAAAATTATTCTTATAGAGTAGATTTTTTTTAAATCCACATTTAAAATAATCAGCTATATATAATCAAAGTGAAAAGATATAAAATTAAGAACTTTTTTTCCAATCAATAAAAATAAAGTTTAAAAAAAGTCCAAGTTGAGATGGCATTCATTTGCCAACATTTCAGACGTTTCTGCTTAAATAAAGTCTGGGACAGGTGTGTGGATGCCACCAAAGTCCTGCTCAAATTAACACAAATCTTGGTCCAGCTGTGCCTCACCACAGCCAAGCTGAGCTCATGTCAATCACTGCTACAAATCAAAAACTTCCTGGACCCTTCCCAGCACAAAATACAGCAGAGAAATTCAACAGAAAGGATCAAAATGGGAAATTCACACTCTGGAATGGTACTGAACATTCATTTTTAACACTGTACAGTCACCTGGCACCACTGGGGCATGGATTGGAGAGCAGAGACAACCACCCCCGGCTTATTTCTGATATTAAAGAATAAGTTTAAATACTCAGAATGAAAGAAACACTGGAAAGGGAACAACCTTCAGTATTTGGTGCTAAGTACTGAGTTTGTCACTTTATATTACTTATCATTCTTTTTTCCTGCTCTAATACCAGCGTGAGTGACATTTTTCCATTTCCACAGCTTCAAGTCCATAATGCTTAAAATATCTTGTGAAACACAAGGCTCAACTTTGTCATCTCCTGAGTTATCAGCACCCAGGGAAAATAATGCCTGTGTCACCAGCAACCTTGTGTGTCACCCAAGGGGAAAACATCCAGCATTCCTCCTTTTCTCCAGCTGCTTGATGAATTAAAAGACGCAGGCACTGCTCCTCACTTTGCCAGGGTTGTTCCTCTCACCTCCATGGACTTGCTCAAGTGTGAAAATGAGTCTGAGATATTTGTGTGCTGCAAACAAACCCCAGCTGGATCCACTCAGGACACATTGCAGGCACAAGACTCACTGGCACTGCTCATTGTTTTCATATCAGAGTAAAGCAGATTCCTTTGGTAACTAACAGATAATTGCACCCCACTTTTCCCTGGGAAGGAAAGGAGTGAGACTGCCACCCCTGTTCAAGGCTGCTTTCCCAGGCCTCACCAATGCCCTCCAAGTGCTTTATGCTGCATTTTCCCTCACTTTCTGTTGGAGGATGCAGATGGCCACAACAACAGGAGGAGGGGGGGAAAAATTAAAAAAGAAGATTTAAAGAAAGAGATCATTTTCCTCCTCAAAATTCTCATTTTACCTTCATGCAGAGGGAGAGGCCTGTGGGAGGCCTGTGCAGGATCGTGTTCCACAGCCAGCAGCTCATGCTGGGACACAGACAAGGTGCCACAGCCTGCAACCCAAACATGAGCTAAAACACACTGACATCGGACATTAGGAACAACTGCTGCACTGAAAGGGGCATTTAATACTGGAATGAACTGCCCAGGGAGCTTTGGAGTGCCCATCCCTGCAGGTGTCCCAGGAAGGGCTGGAGGTGGCACTCAGAGCTCTGGGCTGGGGACAAGGTGGGCACTGGGCACAGCCACAGCCTCCAAGGTTTTTTCTAATTTAAATAATTCTGTGGTCCTGTAACACAGCCAGGAGCCTGAGGACTGAAAATTTTGTCTCTCACGTGCAAACAGGATTTGGTCCTCAGAAGGGCTGAGTACACTGAAGTCCTGGAGACATCAAATCACAAATAACTGAGGCCAGCCTTTCTTCTTCTTCTTCCTTTTACTGTTTTTGTTTGGGGATTTCTTTGTCTTCTTTTTTTTTATCTATAGTGCTGCTTTAGGCCTGTTTTCCCTCATTTTCACATGAATTCTACTTGTCTGCCATAGTATTTGCAATACAACAACAAACAAGCTGCCTAACCACCTGATACCAGTGGAACTGCTCCTAAATCTGTTTCAAAACTTCCCTAAAGCATGTGGAAAACATTTAAAAGCTAAAAAGCCTAATAACATCCTCTTCCTTTGAGCCCCAACCCCCATAAACATTCTCAACCTCTTCTCCCCATGTACTTCAGAAGGTACTTCCTCTGTTCAGAGCAGAAAATTCCACCTGGGAGGGAAGTCTTGTGCAGCTCAAATCGTGACCAACATGATTCTCTTTTTTCCCTCACTCCCTTGGCAGCAAATGCAGCTGGGAGTGTGTCCTAAAGGTACAAATGCATCAGGAAAGAGAATTACCTGTGCAGTTCACAGGTGTTGGGCACAGCCACCTCTGCTGAGAAGTTTTATTTCTGCCTAACAAAGGGAGGTGGAAGCACATCCCCAGCACAAGGATCCTCTCAGAGCTGCCTCTGAGCCCCTGGATGCTGCTCTCCCCAATCTGTGTGGCACAGGGATCCTGGGGACACCAAGGGGAAAGGATCTAATGTGACACTGCTCCTTTCAGAACACCCAAAAATGCATTTCAGTGAGATTGGTAGGAAAAGGAGCACCTTGAAACATCATGGGAGAAATTAAATACTCCTGTCCTGGCAGCATTAGGTAAATAATAATGAAAGCTGAATTATAAAGTAATTATTACTGCTAAAATAGAAAAAAAAAAATAGAAAAGTACTATGTCTGTTTCAAAGTCCCAGATGTTATAATTTTTCCTCGCTGAATTCAGACCACTTTAATTTTTGTTAGCTGACAACCTAACACAGCTTTAGTGCTTGTAGTGCATTGAAAAAGATTTTTGCAACATGCACAGAAAGATCATTCCATCCAGACTCCAGGCATGCTCACATTGACAGAACTGGCTTATTCCAGAACAGCTTTTCAGTGCTTAATCAGGAATCTGCTAAAATTTATGAACAAAACATTTTACAGGACATTTGTACTTGGGAAGTGGTTTTGCCCAAGTTCTCCGGCTTTTACACAACTGGTCTTGTTAATGCATTATTTCATTAGAACCACAGAGTGGTTTGGTTGGAAGGACCTTTCACATCATCTCATTCCAACCCTGCTACAGCCTTCCACCAGACCAGGCTGCTC
>VZTZ01031076.1:0-18310 GCA_013400955.1 Drymodes brunneopygia
ATATATATATATATCTATGTATAGATATATTTCTATATATAGGTAATTTTAACAACTCCTTAGATGGACTTCCAGCAAATGGTGCTTCTCACAGGGAGCGTGTCCCATCCCATCCTCCCCTTCCCATCCCATCCTCCCCTTCCCCCTTCAACCCACCTGCCACCCTCTGAAAAGGAAGAAGAGTTCAGCACCTGGTGCCTTGGAGACTGGGTCCTGACATACCCAAATTAAACAAAAAAAAACCCAAAATAATGACTCCTCCCTTCCCGTAGCCACGGCAAATAAAAAGTCCCACCCCCTGCCCTTGGAGAACATCCCCCAGGAACGATGGAGAGGCAGCGCCAGTGTCCTTTCTCCTGACCTTGGAGGGGGGAGAAGTTCCACGAACCCCTCCAGCCCCTGGGCGGGCAATACCTGCTCCACCAGCCACCCACCACATCCCTCCTTCCCAGAGACAACCTCTGGACACCCACCAGCCTTTGGACCTCCCTCCTGCCACGCCAGGCCATGGTGGACACCCAAACCACAGCCAGCCCCTCCGGCCAGGCCTTTGCGTCCACCCCAAGGTCCGCCTCGCTCTGGAGAAGCCGGGTAACTGCTATTGATTTAAAAACGAGTCGAACATTGTACAAGTCCGTGTTCTGTAAAATGGAACAGGACCCCCTCGTCCCACCCCAAAATGGAACAGGACCCTCTCGTCCCACCCCGCCGCCCCCGGCGTTACTCGGGCTCGCTGCTGTTGGTGGCCTTGTCCCACTCCAGGCTCTCCTCGCTGCGCGCTGGTGACCCCGCGGCCGGCCGCGCCCGCAGCCCCTGGAAGCGGCGGCACTCGGGGCACACGCGGATGTGGGTGCAGCCCCGGGCGACCAGGGCGGCCTCCTGGGCCAGTCTTTGTGCCAGGGGGTCTGGCTCGCCCCCGCTGCACAGCTTGCCGTTGCTGAGCGTGGTCGTGCTGCGGGCGCGGCGCTCCTCGGGGGGCAGCGCGGGGCGAGTCCGTACCGCCGCCCCTCGCCTCCGACGGGGCTGGAAACTGTCCTTGCACAGGATGATGTTGCGCAGCTCCGTCACCATCTCTTGGCACACCGACACCTGCGGGGGGGACAATGGAGCCGTCCTGCTCACCTGAGCGAGCTCTGAGTCGCTCAGAGGCTCTGTGTTCTGGAGGGTGAGGGCTTGGGGTGATCTGGGGTAGGGGAAGGTGTCCCTGACCATGGCAAGGGGTGGGACTGGGTGGCTTTAAGGTCCCTTCCAATCTAAACCATTTTAGGATTCCTTGATACCATTCTGACACCAAATTTTTATTGACTTGGTGCTGTTGGTTTTCACCATCAATGCTCAGACATCTACACTTGATTTAACCCAACTCTGCCTCTCATCAGAGACACCCCGTCTTCTTCATCCCCACATCAACACAAGATCCAAACCTGTTGCAGGTAGAAATCCCATCTCCAGGAAAGGTACCTGGATGTTGTGCGCAACTTTGATCCCTTGGAGCATCCCTACAGCCTCGCTCTGAGTAGGAGTGCATGAGAAACTCATGGATTTTAGACCCTGCCCAAAGGACCAAGCCTGCTCCTGTGTTTGAGGTCAGACATCTACGCTCGATTTAACCCAACTCTGCCTCTCACCAGAGACCCCCCCTGTCTTCTTCGTCCCCACATCAACACAAGATCCAAACCTGCTGCAGGTAGAAATCCCATCTCCAGGAAAGGTACCTGCATGTTTGATCCCTTGGAGCATCCCTACAGCCTCACTCTGAGTAGGAGTGCATGAGAAACTCATGGATTTTAGACCCTGCCCAAAGGACCAAGCCTGCTCCTGTGTTTGGAGTGTCAAAGCTGGGATTGCTTCTCAGTCTGGGTGCATGGCTTGCTCTAGGACACCCCACAGACAGCAATAAACACATCCTGTCCCCTCAGGACACTCCCAGGTCCTACCTCTGACTGCTCAGAGTGTCGAAGGCTCCACAAAAATTCCAGCATTGCCATAAAAATTGCTACGATTAAGCCACAGATGAGCACCACGAAGATTCCACCAATGTTCTCCATTCCCAAGCCTAAAATAAAGCAGGAGAGATACTTTGGAGAGGCAGACATGTCACAAATCTCAAGTATCACTGCACAGGAAACCCAGGTTTTGCTGTTTTGTTGGCATTGTGGACGCCCAGCCAGGGACCAAAACCACCGAGCCAGCAGTGTCCTATTTATAGCTCCCTGCATGACTCAGATGGCCCAAGTGAGTGACTTGCAATAACTGCAGGATCGAAGATGCCTTCTCAGAAATGATGATTTTGCAGATAGACAGCCAGGACGTTGGAGGGAAGCACAAAGCAATGCGTGGACAAAGCAAAAACAGGAGGGGAAAAACGCAGGATCAACGGGGCGCATTAATTCCTGCAAATTATTCACTGAGCTCTGGTGGCTTTGAACTTTGCAGAGGAAGAGGAGAGAAGTTGTTAAAGGAGAAGGGATGAAGGAGACGGGGAAGGGCTTTAAGGGAAGCTGGCACCAGGAAAAGCTCCTTTGATTGCATCACAGAGTGCTGCAGGAAAAATGATTCTAGGACTTCAGTGGGAAAGGAAGGGTTCTGAACAAGAGCAGGGTGCTGTGTCACTCTACAGGGTGACAGAATGGGGTCCCTGCCACCCAGGGGTACCTGGTAATGGGTAGGGTCTCCCTGCCCAGCACCCCTGGGCCATGAGGAGGAAACAGCCCCTTCCATGGACAACTCATCTCCCCTCCCTTGGACAAAGGGATGACCACCATGCCCTCCCAGCCTGCATTCCAGAATGTTCACCAGCTGAAGGAAAATCCATCCCTTAAAAACCTTTCCACGTGCCGAGGCCATCACTTCACTTGCCACCACAGCCCTGGTGCCCAAAACTGTGCCTTCATCTGCCTGTGAGATGAGCCAAACTCAACATTTACCATCCTATCTATGGCTCCTGTGTCCTGTGTTTGGTTTGGGTCCCTGATTGGATTGATTACTAAAAAATCAACATGCCCTGCTCTGGGTTGGCTGTGCAAGGCCATTACTCACCAAGAACATCTATAAAAATCCTCCTCTCCCTCCTGTAGCATTAAATCAAAGTTGTAAGAATCGATGATTTATTGACTTGATCTCAGCACGGCTTTTGGACATAAAAACCTCACCAAAATCCTTGTAAATCGCTGACCTGTTTTGTTCTAAAACTTGGGAGGTCACATTTCTGCCTCCTCCTCCGTCATTCTTTTGGCACCACCCCCAGAGCCACGCAGGGAGTCTGTAAATCAGGGACTTTTGCAGAGCTGCTGCCACAGCAATGACAAGAAAACACAGCCTGGAATCACAATTTAGACCCAAAGGTAAAGGCCATCCACTCCTCCCAGCAGCTCACAAGTGTGAATTTAGGGTTTGTACCTCTCTCTACGTCCTCCTGTCATTCTGACTGGGTGCCACCTCAGACACCCAAGCTCACTGAGAGGTATTTCCTACCTCCATACAGTCACAGCCTTCCTTATCTCCCAAACTGAGGAACTGAGCCGTGGCATAGGGAACAAACCAGCACAAAAACTTGCCCAGGGTCACAGACTGTGCTGGGCAGTGCCTGGAACAGCCCAGCTTCTCCCTTCCAAAGCCATCTCAAAACAGCCCCCGGCCTAGATCCCACCTTGGAGTTGTTCCTGGCACAGTCCACAGAGAAAAAAAAGCCCTTCCACCTTCAAAAGTAACTCCTTTAATAACAATAACCTGATGTCTTACACCTTTCGGCCTGGAGATTAATAGCTGGGGTTGTCTGTGGAGCAGCACTGCCCAAAAGTGAGCATCACCTCCCAGCCCCGTGGGGTCCCAGCAGGAACTGCAATGACACAGACACACACCTACACCTGCTGCAAGGTCAAAAAAACCCCAAAGAGCTTCCCCAGATGTGCCTTGGCTCTTTTCTTTGCTCTCACAAAGATCACGAGGCTGTGCTTTTAACTGGGGGGCCTGCCGGCCTCCCAGAAAACACTTGCTGAGGAAAGGGCGGCTGCCAAAACTAAAAAATGCAGCAACTGTGTTAGGCTGGCAACTGCTCTCACGCTGGGACATCAGCCTAATGTGGTGGCTTTTATGGCAATTTGCATAGCATTACCCAAAAGAATTTGCTCCTCAGTTTACAAATGTACCAATAAAGTCCTTGTGTCCCTTCCCCTGGCTGTTTAAGAGACGCTTTCACTTGGAGCCATTAACCAGCGGGCCTGGGGTGGAGATCCATCTCCCTTCAAGGAACCCAGGATTTTGGTCCGATCCCTTCAGCCATCCATTTTCCCAGACATTCATTAGAAGCTAATTTACCCTCCATATGCCTCCAATATTTGTCATTTGGTTGTTCCCGCTATCTCTGCCCCAGGCAAAAACACACAGCGTGAGGCACAGCGGAGCTGTTTGGCTTTCTCCTTGAATTGCCAGGGAAGGAATCTCAGGTCAGGAGAAGGGGAAAAAAGTGATTCCCAGGCAGCAAACCTGCCAGATGTGCAGCTGGGTGTCCATCCCTGCACCTCTGGCCAGGATGTTTCTGTGCCTGGTCCCCCTGGGGGTGCAGGGCTCACCTTTGGCTCTGTGGTCCTCCTCTTTGGGGCACTTCCCTCCTTCCCACCACTTGCGCTTCAGGATCTCCAGGCGGTTGTTCTCCTGCAGCTGGAGGATGGCCAGGTCGAACTCGTCACGGAACACGGAGCCTGCAAGGCCGAGAGGGACGTGGTAGGGCCCCGCCTTCCTCCCCATCATCATCCTCCCCATCATCATCATCATCATCGTCCTCGCCACTGGCCCCACCCCAGCGTGCCCAGCTAGCACAGCTCCTCTCTGGGTGGCTCTGAGGGGGTGGCAGTCCATGCAAGCCATGGAAAGCTGCAGCCTCCCCGCTGGGAATGTCACCTGGTTCATGGCATTGGCAGAAGGTGACTTGGCCTGGCCACCAGGACCAGGAGGAGATCCATGACAAGGGGAGCTTTGGCTTTTGAATGAGCAGTTCAGTGTCACTGCCCCTGCACACCATGGAGGTCCCTCTCTTGTCATTCCACCTCCAGTTCAACCTTGTTCTAACGCTCCTTCCCTCAGACTGCTCACGGAATAGAAATCCTGAGCTGGAAGGACCCCAAGGATCATGGAAGCCCAAAAGGTGGAGGAGCTCAGTCCTGTGCTGGATGTGGAGCTCTGCTGCAGTCCTGATGTCTGCTACCAGAGATCCTTTTCTGCCACCAGAGATCCTTGTCTGGTACAAGAAATCCTTGTCTGGTACAAGAAATCCTTGTCTGCCACCAGAGATCCCGAGGAAGGAAGGGCCGTGGGAAAGACAGCGTTTCTCCCAGTAACTCTGCACTATTGTCCCAGCCCGAAGCTTTCTGCTCCTCTTATCTGCTACGGTTTCACTGTTTAACAAGACAATGTCAGAACAAATTTAGCCCTGAAGGTAGGGATTTGTACTCACTTTGATCAGGTTGCTGTGACTTTACAAGCTTACCCATGTTCTCTAAACTAGAGTGGCTGTTTGTGTGATGGGGGCCTTATGTAATCCACCTCAACTTTGTGTTGCTAAATGCCGGGGCTTAAAGGTCAGGACAAGGCTTCCAGGCTGTCCAGAAAATCAGCAGATGGTTTGGAATAACAACGACTAAAGCCTCGTTTAGTGGCGATGTTCTCTTGTGAGCTCATGCATTTGAAAGACAAAACCCCTGCATTTGTTAAACCTGATGATGAGCTGAGATAGTCCCTGAAACTCCCAGCTCTCTGTCCTGCAGTTTTAAGAACCACCAGCTGTTTAAGACATTCCTGCTAAAAACTACCAGAGCTGCAACAGCGTTACTCTGACATCACTTCTGGGACTAAAACAAGGAGCACAAAACGATGCACAAACACTGGTTGGGGAAGGAAACAGTCAGCAAAGAGCAGGTATGCAGAAAACAAGCAGCAATTTCGAGACATCTTTTCACATGAATTATTCAAAGAGCCGCGGTCGCGTCTCACATGGCTCTGGACCAGAGCAGGGTTTAGAACATCTGGCTCTGGACCAGAGCAGGGTCTCACACATCTGGCTCTGGACCAGAGCAGGGTCTCACACATCTGGCTCTGGACCAGAGCAGGGTTTAGAACATCTGGCTCTGGACCAGAGCAAGGTCTCACACATCTGGCTCTGGACCAGAGCAGGGTCTCGCACATCTGGCTGTGGACCAGAGCAAGGTCTTGCACATCTGGCTCTGGACCAGAGCAGGGTCTCACACATCTGGCTCTGAGCATGGACAACAGGTAAGAAATCAAGAAGACCCTGGGCAGAGCTGTGAGATGCAACGTTGGCTTTTAGAGCCGGCGCAGCCTTTGGAACGCTCCGGTCCTCTGCCGACAGCTGAGAAGGACTAGAATTGTTCTTCACTGCCTACCGACGGGCATGCCAATCCCGTAGCCCTTGGTGTCCAGAAGGCCCCCGACCTGCGTGAGGTTGCAATTGCGCTGCCGATAATACTCGTTCATGGTGGACTCCAGCAGGAAGGCGTAGTTGGAGTTCAGCACGCGCGCGATCCCTTCCTCCGTGCTCTTCACGAAGACGCTGGGCTGCTTGGAGTACATGTAGTTCCACATCCGCTGGTACGTCTGGTAGCGGGAGTTCTGGGGACAGGAAGGAGGCAGCCACAGCTCAGGGAGGAGATTTGGGGTGGTTCAGAACCCTAAAATTAAACCCTCGTATCAAGCGCCGCTGCGAAAAGGCCACAATGGGAAAAGAAATCAGATTTCAGGTTCAGGAAGGATTTTGATGCCTCGTCTTCGTTCATCTCAACGAGGTTTAGAGGGCCAAATATGTTGAGAATCTGTTGGTATGAAATGCCCCAGTTCCAATGGGGTCTGGCAAAACTCTTTGTGTAAATCCAACTTTCAAAAAAAATTCATAGTTTCAGTAACCACGTATCAAAAACACGCCAAAAAAAGCTGGAAAAAATAGCTCCTGCTTGGTTGATTGAAACCTCTGGATGCTCCCTGTGGAGCTCACACCCTACTGACCATCCTTCAAACACTGTCCCAACAGTTCTTCAGTGTCAGAGCCAGCCTCCAGCACCCTGAGGAGGGCACTGAGGGCTGACAGCAGCACCAAAGCTTTCTGGAGTTTGCTGCTCACAAATTTCCTTCAAAAAATAATCCAGATTTTGGTTCACCGCCCTGTGAGGCAAGTTAAAATGCTTGCTGAAAAGAACCGGGGTCTTTTTGTCATTGATTACAATAAACTAAAGCTCAGCCAAGCCCAAATCCTCAGAGTTTGCCAGTGGTTGAACCACCTTGGTCTGATGAAAAGAAAGCTGAGAATGATTAATCTCTGTTGCCTGGGCTGAGCACAGAGTGAAACCTGCTCGCACAAAGGCTGAATATAAACACACTCTGCTCTGCACGAGGATTTTTACACTGTCAAGGGCTCATTTTCTGAGGCTGGAGAGCCTCGGGGAATCTGCTGCTGACCCAGTTCCTGTCCTCATCTGTCCAGCTCTGTCCTCTGGGTGCAGCCACTTGGGCAGGAGACAGATGAGCAGGGGGGAAGCTGGTCTGGATTCGCTGCGTTTTTAAACCTTAAACTGAGTGTCAGTGTCAAGGGAAGCACTGCCAGCACAAGGTGCTGCAGGAGAGGACAAACATCTCCTGCACCCAGGAAGGGAGGGGTGATGGAGGCAGTTTATCCATCACTGCTTTGACCTCCCCATCCTTACTCCAGGGGCAAATGGATCCCAGCACAGCTTAAAGCACCACAAATGGGACAAAATCCTCTTTTCTTAATTTCGTTTCTGATTTCTCTGTGCAGAGACACAGGCAGGGGTTTAAACTTGAAAGCTGTCCTCAAGTGAGCCCCTCACATACAACCACCTCCCTCACTTAGGCTCTGCTCAGCTCATTTTAGATGTAAAGTTTGGCTTAAAAGCAGCTCTTTTCCATACCCCCAAAGAGCATAAAGTTGGACTGAAAAGCTCAGGCTCACTCCAGAGATTTCTCAGCCTTCCAAATTCAGTTCAGACTCAGAGTGGGGGGAAAGAGTGAGAACAAGCTTTCGCTCCTTTTGGAATTTCAACAAGTAATAAATAAATAAATAATCCTCAAGCAGTTCTTTGTGCGTTCAGAGCGCTGAGGAAAAAATTCTCTCATTTATTTCCCTTTTGAGCAGAGCAGGGAAGATAAAAACGAAATTGGGCTAAATGTCCCACATAACTTTGCATACACTTGACTTGTTTATTTTCAGTGCCACTGACCTCACACAGGCTCCTGCCCTTTGACTTCTGCGAGCCTGCCTGGGCTGTGCAAATGTTTTTCTGCTTATCCCACCTGGAAGACTCTCCAATAAAAGCTAAAACCACATGGAGACCCATGAAAATTTGACTTTCTTGTCCAATTTTCCTTCTCTACCCCTCCCACCTTCATCCCATCATCCCCACCCTGTGCAGGGATCTCTCCAGAGGTTCCCCTCCATGCCAGAAACTGGAGTGACACCCAAATCTGATTGAGGGGTGCCCTGTGCACCCCCTGCCCCCCCAGGCAGCCAGAGAATGGGGTTTACTTGGAAGAAGGTCATGCTGGAGCCGCCGTGGATGGTGCCGTACTCGATGGTTGTCTGGTCAGCCAGGTCATCCACGGACTCGATGGGCACGTCCATCCTCTGCACGGTCAGGAACGCCGCCAGGTTGGCCGTGTAGGAGGAGATGATGATCAGGGTGAACGCCCACCTAGGGACAGGGGAGAGAAGGTGAGGCTTCCCTCAGGAAATCTGCTCTCCGTCCCCTCCCTTTGCCTCTCAGAATCCCAGAAATCACCGAGGTTGCAAAATCCCTCCAAAACCATCGATGCCCACCTCGTCACCCGGACAAACAAATGCCACATCCAGTCATCCTTGAACACCTCCACCACCTCCTCCCAATGTCCCACAAGCCTTTCCATGAAGGAATTCCTCCTCCACATCCTCTTCTGCCCAGAGAAAGCTCCCTGAAGGGAAAGGCTGCCCTCCTTACCAGACTCCGCTGACGCAGCGCGTGGACAGCGCCTGGGGGGCGATGGTGGAGCCCTGCTGCATGAACCCCCCCACTGGGAACCACAGCGAGTTCCCCAGGGAGTACTGGTTCACCAGGAGGTTGCATCGACCCTGGGAGCAGGGGTGGGGGCTGTACCACTCGTATGGAGTCAGCCTGAAAAGGACAAGGAACAGGGAGCTCAGGGAATGCGCTGGGAAATGGGACAATTTCAAAAAAAAAATGGAGATAAAAAAGCTGCAAAGCTCCAGCTCTCCTGGAGGCAGAGTTTTCTGAGGAGGAAACACTTTGCTGTCAGTTTGATGCCCAGGGCTCAGAGCTGTGTGAAACGTTTTTGCTCGAAGACTCAGGAGCCAGAGGCTTTCTTGTAAAGGTTTGCAAAAAACTTGGAGAGGCTCTGCTCTGGGCAGCTCTGCGTGCATCCTGCAGCCCCGTGTGCACATTCACACCACAGCAGCGTCTCCAGGGCTGCACGGACTTGATGGGAAGCAGAAATCAAACATCTTTGGCTGTGCTCCCTGCCGGAGCACGAGCACTGACGGGAGGTTCAAAAAGCAAAGTGTGTGAGCCCTGACTGCATAAACTATCAAGGAAAACTGTGCTGGTGCAAAGGGCTGCTCTGAGCAGCTCTGCTCTGGGCAGCTCTGCGTGCATCCTGCAGCCCCGTGTGCACATTCACACCACAGCAGCAACTCCAGGTGTGCATGGACTTGATGGGAAGCAGAAATCAAACATCTCCCTGCTGGAGCATGAGCATGAGCACTGACGGGAGGTTCAAAAAGCAAAGTGTGTGAGCCCTGACTGCATAAACTATCAAGGAAAACTGTGCTGGTGCAAAGGGCTGCTCTGAGAAGCTCTGAGGTGGAGCTGGAAGCTGAATGCCGGTGTTTCAAAGCATCCCATCCCTCAGGGGACAGGACAGAGGTGGGAACGTGGAATATCTGACAGCCTGTCACTGTTGTGACTGCACCTCTCTCTCTCTTTTGCTGTTTCCTAAGAAAGTCTTTGAATTCCTGGGCTGCACTTCATCACATTGCTCTGATTGGGGCCTGGGAGGGTCATTCTGGGGCTGTTGCCAAAACAGCTGCAGGGCTGTGCCGGCTCACACCGTGTTTAACCAAAATGAGGGGTTTGTTTTCATCCCTGCATCTCCTCTCTCACTGTGGTGCCATGGAGGAGGAGGAGGAGGTGATTTCCTGCAGACTTTCCGTGGTGGATCAAGCACTGGCAGCAAACCCCAGTGCTCTGGGAGAGACAAGAGCTCCTTCCTGCTGAGCAAGGCAGGAGCAGCAGCCCAAGCTCCCTCTCCGGCGGGGAGCTGGGTAAAGGCACCTTTTTGGAGTTTCATATTTAAACCATGAGGGAGGGGCTAAAGAGGCACCAGCTCTGCATTATTCAGTGGCTGTTTCTGAGGCTGTAACAGCGTTCCAAGAACCCATTAAAGCCCTGTCAGGATGACAACTTCAGCCACGCTGAGGGAGCGGGTGACGGCTCAGCTCTGATCTGTGGGATGAGAATTGGGTTTTAAGGGGGTCCCTGAGAGAGCCATGGAGCCCTGAGCAGTCCCTGGCACTCAGTGCCAGGCCACAGCTCCTCCCTGCCTCTACAGCCCCTCCACAGGGGTGTTGGGAGGGCAGGGAGAGCAGCAAGGAGAGCCCAGACCCCCGGCCTCGATGGGGCCACGCTGAAAGCAACACTCAGTGAGGTGTTTTGAGACCGGTTTAAATCAGTCACAGGGGAATGGAGCTGGGAGCTGCCAAGTTCTGCACATCAGCTGCTCAAAGATAATCAGTGAACTTTCCTTTCCTGCACAAACTGGGCTGCTCAGGGCCAGGGGAGCCAGGCATCACTCGTGCAATTTGTGTTGACGCCTCAGAATGGATTTGCAGGTTCCCGACCGCCTCCACCCTCCCTGCTCGGGACAAGGGGTAAAAAAAAACATCTGCAGGGAGCATTTAAACAGCACCAAAACCTTCTCCAAAACCTCCTCCCACCCTTCCCACGCAGCTCCGGGCAGCGCTGTAGCCACGCACATCCTGAACCAGGGCACGATGGCACAGGGACACGGTGACAAACCTCAGTCCCCAGCTGCCAAAAGGGCTGGGACGCTTTTTGCCAGCCCATCCCGGTGACCTGGGAGGGGGCAGAGGATGTCCCCGTGTCCCCCTGGGCGTCCCCTCTCCACGGGCTGTGCGAGTGACACTAGGTGGCACCGCGAGGAAGGGAAAGGCACCGCGACATTACCGAGCCACCAGGAAGAGGACACAGCTGACAGCCAGGTAGGCGAGCAGCATGAAGAGCCAGACGCCGGGAGAAAAGGGGTCCAGGAAGGAGAAGTAGCCGGGTCGGCGGCCCTGGGGAGGGAAAAGCAAAGGAGGAGTTCCAGCTGGTTGGGTTTGGAGAGGTGGAAATGGTTCTGGAAGGGCAGGAGGGGACGTGCCTGCCCTGGTGGCACAGCAGCGGGGACATGGATAAATGGGAGAGGGGGGATAAATGGAAATAAATGGGATAAATGGGGAAAAGAAGATAAACAGGAGAAGGGGATAAATTGGAGAAAAAGGGATAAATGGGACAAATGGGGCAAAGGGGGATAAATGGGAGAAGGGGGATAAAATGGAGAAGGGGATGAATGGGGCAAAGGGGATAAAAAGGGAAAGGGGATAAATGGGAGAAGGGGGATAAAAAGGAGAAGGGGATGAATGGGACAGANGCAAATGGGAATAAATGGGATAAATGGGGCAAAGGGGAATAAATGGGAGAAGGGGGATAAAAAGGAGAAGGGGATGAATGGGACAGAGGGGGATAAATGGGAGAAACAACAAAAAATGGGGCAAAGGGCATAAATTGGAGAGGGGAAATCAACAGGAGAAAGGGGAATAAAAAGGAGAAGGGGGATAAACAGGGGAAGCAAAACAAATGGGAGAAAGCGGAATAAATGGGACAAGGGGGATAAAAATGGGGCAAAGGGAATAAACCAGGCTTTGGAACAGCCTTGCAGGGCAAACAAGTGACATCAACCCCACAAATGACCGAGTCCTGCAGCATCTCCCCGCTGGATTCATCCCCTAAATCTGTTCTTCTCCCCACTTTTGTTCCTCCAGGCAAAGAAAGAGGTGAATTGAGAGAAAAATGAGGCAATCACAGCGTTCTGCCCCCTCCCTGGCAGGGTTTGCTGCACCCTCACCCCTGAAGGGGGGTCCCCCCATCCTTGTCCACCTCACACTTGACTGGGCAGAAAAGACTCCACCTGAGCTCACAGGTGGGTGGGAAATGTATCTGTGAAGTAAAAGGGATAAAAAAGAAAGAATTGTTTTCAGAACTTTTCTCTCTCTGGCCTTGAAATGCTTCTTCTCTTACAAAAACCCCAATAAAATTATTACTTTTATCTCAGTGAACAGGATATTTTTATCTCCGGGATGCGTCAGAATTTCCTGTTTTTTTCCCTCAGCAAACCACCTTTCCTTGAAAAAAATAAGGCCTCACTGCTAGAAAAAGCAGGTTGATCTTCTCCCAGAGCGTTTTCAACTTTCACAAGGATGCTGCTACCACTGGAAATTTGTCAATCATCAGAAAATTTGTGCAAAGGTGGGGGATTAATTTTTTGGAGAGGTTTCTCCAAAGCTGAACACCTCCCATTTTGAGTGGATCTCTCCTGTCACCATCTGTGGATGCAGCTCCTCCAAAAGGAAAGAGCAGCCTCAAGCACACCCAAGGGACTGGGACATGATCCCATAGCTCAGAGCTTTTATTTTCTCTCCCAAACCACAAACTCAGTCCTGGCATCCCTAAAACAGCTCCACAGCTTCCCCAAGCACCTGGAACTGGGAAGCTTCCCACGAGTCACAGCTCTGCAAAGGCTTTTTTTTTTTTTCCTTCCCCAGACTTAGACCAGCTCTTTAAATTCCACTTCCATGCAAACCTCGCCGTTTTACTACTGAATGTTATGCAAAACCTGAATTTCACAAGGTCTCAGCACTTCTCCTGGAGACTCGAGTTGTCGCTAGAAAAGGCAACAGTTGTTGCACAAAAATCTTCCTCTGCTAAAAATACCCAGGAGGCTGTGAAATCCTCAGCTCCTTTCACCATCTGGGAACCTGTAAGGTGTCAGGAACCTTCCCCAGCACAGCCTGCAGGGAGGAAAAACCCAGCACACCACAACAACCTGTCCCTGGATCCTTCAGGACAAGATTTTGGGATCTGCACTGTTCCCTGTTCATGGTGAGGGGTTTGGAACTAAAGGGTCTTTGAGGTCCCTTCCAAGCCAAACCATTCTGGGATGAGCATTTTTAGGGAATCTAATCTGGCTTGTTAAGGCTTTTAGCAAATGGGTGAGGTGAGGACCAGTGGTTCAGCATCCATTCTCAGATTAATTCAAATCCCAAGGAAAAGTTCAGGTTCTCGGAATAATTTTAAGTCAATTCCCAAGGAAAAGTTCAGGTTCTCGGAATAATTTTCAGTCAATTCCCAAGGAAAAGTTCAGGTTCTCCTGGCTTTAACTCCAGAGTCTTTAAGGCAATGTCTCTCTTCTGTTCCAGGTTATCTCCCAGAAACAGCTGAGGCACAAACAATGGAAGACATCACAGGATTCCTTTTGTCCTTTCCCAGTTTTTTGGTCAGTCCCTACTGTGTTCTGCTTTCCCAAGCCAGGGGCTTTCAGATCCACAGGAACTGCACCCCCAGCACCCCGAGGGACCCCCCATTTCCAGGGTGGAGCTGCTCTCCCCTAATTTGGGGAGGCCAGGGCACCTCTGAGCCCTGCAGGTGCCAGGTGTGTTCCNCTGCACGATGCCGTGTTCATGGTGAGGGGTTTGGAACTAAAGGGTCTTTGAGGTCCCTTCCAAGCCAAACCATTCTGGGATGAGCATTTTTAGGGAATCTAATCTGGCTTGTTAAGGCTTTTAGCAAATGGGTGAGGTGAGGACCAGTGGTTCAGCATCCATTCTCAGATTAATTCAAATCCCAAGGAAAAGTTCAGGTTCTCGGAATAATTTTAAGTCAATTCCCAAGGAAAAGTTCAGGTTCTCGGAATAATTTTCAGTCAATTCCCAAGGAAAAGTTCAGGTTCTCCTGGCTTTAACTCCAGAGTCTTTAAGGCAATGTCTCTCTTCTGTTCCAGGTTATCTCCCAGAAACAGCTGAGGCACAAACAATGGAAGACATCACAGGATTCCTTTTGTCCTTTCCCAGTTTTTTGGTCAGTCCCTACTGTGTTCTGCTTTCCCAAGCCAGGGGCTTTCAGATCCACAGGAACTGCACCCCCAGCACCCCGAGGGACCCCCCATTTCCAGGGTGGAGCTGCTCTCCCCTAATTTGGGGAGGCCAGGGCACCTCTGAGCCCTGCAGGTGCCAGGTGTGTTCCCTCTGCCCTTCCCACTGATCCCAGCCAGAGAATCCAGAGTACCCCAGGGTGGCACTGCCAAGGTTTTCCCCTTCCTGGCTCTCCTGGATGCCCCTCAAGCCCTGGTTCCCTCCTTCCTCTGGAGCTGAGCTGCCTCCATCACTCTTCATCCCTTTGCACACTCAAGGATGAAATGGGGAAGCTGCAAGGTGTGAAGGGCACAGGCTCCGAGCAAACTGGAGCTCCTGGAGCTCATCATTCCAGGGAATGATCCTCCCTGGCATCCCAGAGCTGGCAGGGAACCCACAGCCCCTGGCACAGCCTCCCCCTGCAAGATGCTCCCGTGACAAAAGTTCCTCTCTGCAATTAAGGCCTCGATGTCTCCTTTTATATTTTCTGGGGCAGTTTGTCAATAAATTCCCTCTCATTAAGGAAATTGCGTTGGAAGCTCTGAGTCTCCAGCTTGGCAGTGAATCTCTCCTGTGACTTTACAGTTGTAGTAGTTCTGGTTCTTTTCAGCTCCAGTCATTTCCAGGCTGCTGGGACATATTCTTTTCATTCACAGTTGTGGGTAAGAATAAAGATATTCTGTTCCCACGGAGGGCACAAACTCTCTCTTATCTGTCTGTTTTGAAGATGGGAACGACAATATCTGGAGTCTGTCAGATATTTTTAGGCAGTCCCAATGGAGGTTTGTTAATTGGAAGAGCTATTTTTCCTGGAATAGATCTGTTCAAAATGTCCAATAATTGATGAAGGCCTCCTGCGAATCCTCAGATGGAAGTGGGAGAGATTAATTTACCCTCCCTCCCAAGTTGTTCTTGGAAATCTTCATTTTTTTCAGCCAGTGAGCAGCAGTTTTCTGGGAAGGTTCTGGTGACTGAAGAGCTTGGACAAGGGGGATATTTGGGAAGGAGAGAACAGCCCTGGATTTATTATTTTCAGCACTCTTTGCCCTGCGCACGCTGAGTCTGGAGGGACCCAGACCTATCCCTGTCAATTCTCACAAGTCTTTTCCCTAATATGAAAAAAGCAAGGGAATGCATTTCTGACATGGGAGCTCTTAGCAGGCTCTTAAAATTATCCTGTCTTAACAGGAACTTAAAATTATTCCGAGAACCTGGACTTTTTCTTGGGAATTGACTTAAAATTATTCCGAGAACCTGAACTTTTCCTTGGGAATTGACTTAAAATTATTCTGAGAACCTGAACTTTTCCTTGGGAATTGACTTAAAATTATTCTGAGAACCTGGACTTTTCCTTGGAATTTGAATTAATCTGAGAATGGATGCTGAAAGCAAGGGAAAGCAAGAAAACTCAGCCTGGAGAGGCAGAAATGTTGGTACGTGCTGAGTACAAGTGCAGGGCACCAAACCAGGCCACATCCCAGGATGAGCACGTCTGATCCAGGGGCACATCCAGATCCCTCCTTTTCCTCTGGAGTCAATAAAACCAAGCACAGGCTGCTGTGAATCTTGAGCCTAATTTGGAATTGTCACATGGTTCATAACCAGCAAATGCATTCCATGCTCCCAGGGCCAGCAGTTGCTCCCACCCTGCTCTGGTGGGGAGGGATTTGTGCAGGCAGAGCTGTCAGGAGAGGGGCTCAGCTCCTCTCAGCCCCTCTCAAGCCTCCTCTGGCTGGAATGAAGGAGCTTTTCAGTCCATTTTCCCCATTTCGTGCCCTCTGCAGCAATCAAGTCGAAGCACTTTAAGCCTCAGCTCACTTGGCCTGAGCTCAGCTATTCCTGTGCACTCTCCCAGACTCCATTTCCTCATTTTGAAGGTGAGGACTTTCAGGGCTGAGGAGTCAGAATCATCCCTGGTCCCTCATTCCCTGCCACAGAGGCAGGATGTGAGCAAAAATATGTGTCACCCTGCTTTTTGCAGTGTTCCATATTTGTAATTTTGCAGTAGAAGTTCCCATGCATTTTCTATAAACACAGTCCTTGTTTTCCTAATTGGCCAAGATTGTTTTGAACTTTTAGATTGTTTTTCATTCCTTTCCCCTGGGGCGGAGAAAGATGATTGACCATGTCTTTATCCTGTGAACTTATAGAGGTGGGAACCTCATTGACCAATCCATGATTGTCTTAAAAAATATATATAAATGAGAGAATAAAGAAAGGCAGGCCCCTTTTTGGTGCTCCTGCCTGGTGGTCCAAGCTGCTGCTCTAAAACCTGCGTGTTTCTGTCGTAGCCAGCAGTGCTACAGATGTGCAAGACACAAATAATCCTGATTTATCCCTCAGTGCAGAAACAGCCCTGGGCACCTGATTCCAGCCCCCTGCCAACCCCAGGGACTGCTCAGGGCTCCTCACCCACCTCCTGCCATCCCCACATCCCCCTGGCTGGGCAGAGAGGGGGAGAAAACCAACCAAGCCTTTTCTCTCAGCAGCCTGAGAGAGTCAAGGAAAGCCTGTTAAGAGCTCCCGTGTCAGAAATGCAGCCTTGATTGTATCACAGGCAGTGAAATTGAGAAAAATGACAGCCCTGGTTAAAGCTGCCATATTTGGTTATGTGTGACAAGAGGCACAGGCTCTGTGGTGCCTGGGTTGGTGGCGTGGGGAGGAGAAAAGGGAGAGAAATCACTTGCCACTGGAGCTCCGTGGGGATTAAAATAAAATGTCACAGCATCCCGAGGAGGCCAGGGCGTGGAGACAACTCCTCGGCGAGGAAGAGGCTCATCTGTGGTTATTTATTAGGCTCCATCTCATCTGAGCCGTGATTAACAGACGTCAGCTGCAATTTTTGACATTGCAGAGGTGGTTTTTTCGGGGTGGGGAGGAGAAGGCTGTGGGGCTGCACATCCTTAAAGGAAAAACCAGAACTGGCTGGCTGAACAAATATTTGCCAGTTGGGAGAAGTTAAATTGCCACTCAGCTCTCAGGCAGCCTCCTCCAGCTGGGCAGGAGAGGTGAGGAGGAAGAGGTGCCAAGGGTTGGAGAGGGCAGGGGGAGCTCTGAGTTCTCTGTGGGGAGGGCACGAGCCCTGGCTGCCCCTCCAGCATTCCCCCTGTCCCATTTTTCTCAATTTCATTGCTTCTGGTACAATCCTGTGTTGCACAGTTGGCAAAGGAAGAAACATGTGGGTCTCAGAGCAGCAGTTGAATTTCCAGGCAGCACCAACCAAAAGGCTTGCCCTTCTTTATTTTTCTATTTTTATATGTTTTTAAAGACAATCAAGGATTGGTGAAAAAGGTCAACACCCCTGAAGGTTTACAGGACAAAGACATGGTCAATCATCTTTCTCCACCCCAGGGAAAGGAATGAAAAACAATTCAACAAGTGCAAAACAATCCCGGCCGGTTAAGAAAAATAAGGACCATGTTTACAGAAAAAGCATGGGAAATTACAGTTATAATGTTACAAATCATGGGGCCCTGTAAAACCAGGGTGACAATCCTGTCCAGCCAACTGTGGGGTGACCCCACCTGGGAGATGTCTCTGCAGCCCTGCCTGGCTCCCTGGGCAGCTCCTCTGCTCAAAGCCAAACCCAGCCCTCCCTGGAGCAGCTAAAGCCCTGCTGGGATGTTCCCAAACCCCTCGGGAGTCTGTAATTATGAATCCTGCTCTGTTTGGTGGATGCCTGGAGGGCAGGCTGGAGCATGGCTGGGCTGGGCTGGGCTGCTCTGGTGGCAGCAGATGCTCCCTGCCCTGATCAGAAGTGTCAGACACCCCTGCAGAGCTCCTGAGGCAGCAGCAAAAGCCTCTGATGGACAAATCCTGAGCACAGCCTGCGGCAGCATCCCTGCCTTGCCTCCGGAGGGAGGAATGCTGAGCTGGGAATGCTGAGCTGGGTATTGCTGATCAGGGAATACTGAGCTGGGAATGATGATCTGGGAATGCTGATCAGGGAATGATGATCTGGGAATGATGATCTGGGAATGCTGAGCTGGGGATGCTGAGCTGGGAATGCTGAGCTGGGAATGATGAGCTGGGAATGATGAGCTGGGAATG
>VZTZ01031079.1:0-71823 GCA_013400955.1 Drymodes brunneopygia
TATATATTATTTATATATATATAGGGGAAACTGGTGGATTACAGTTAAAGCTTCATAAAAACTTACTATCAATCAAATGAGATAAGGGGTTCAGTTTCTGAACCAAACTAATCCATGGGAGCTGGTTGTTCAGGCAGGTCAGTGGAGGCTTCTCAGTGTCAGACCTTGCAAGACCTTGCAAATTTCTGCAAACATTTCCTGGAAATGGACAGGTAGAAACTATGATGCCAATTAAAAGACATGAGGAGCCATGATAATGTTTCCTCCTAAATATTTTCTATTCTTTCTGGAATGGTGTATTTGAATACAGTGCAGCACAGAATTTTTAATACTCTTTGTAATTACAAATGGCTTTTAACGGTATGAGCCAAAACATTAGAGCTTAAATGTTCTTTTAGAAGTCGTAAGCAGAAACAGTATCATTAAACTAAAATGCATAATCTGTGATTTATGTGGATGTGGAAAATATGATGAAGATCATTTTTGGCTCTTGCATGGCTCAGCTCGGCATTGAGCAGTGTGTTCGAGCCATTCTTGCTTTGTTACTCATTTTGTTTATAATTTCTTCCTCCAAGCTACTTTGACAAGTTACTCCGAAAATGTGGAACGTACTAAATATGGAGGGGAGAGCAGTAAGGAACTTGGATCTGGGGGAAACCTGAAACAGTGGCAATCCCAGAAATCCAGCATGGACTCCTGCCTGTACCGCGTGGACGAGAACATGACGGCCTCCACCTACAGCCTCAACAAAATCCCCGAGAGGAACCTGGAGACAGTCCTGTCCCAATCAGTGCAGTCAATTCCTCTTTACCTTATGCCACGGCCAAATTCAGTAGCAGGTAAGAAATTTATGTTTGTGCCTTTAGGTCAGAGCCAGACCATATCAGATGTGCATCAGCACATAGATGCCACAGCCCTTCTTGTGTTTCCTCTTGTGATCCAAGAAGAAATCTCCTCCCTGGAGTCATCTTTAAGAATGACAAAAATTGGTTTTTTGTTTGACTTCTTGGTTCTAAATGGAAAATTCCTCTGTGGAAAACTGTTTCTGATGTTGCTTAATGGTTATTTTAGCAGTTTATGATCCCTTTCTTACAGTATTGTACAACAAGATTATGGGAGAATATGTTTATAAAGAAAAAAAACGGATTCTTTACTGTCATTATAATGCAAATGCCTTGGGTTTAAGGTGCCAAGACATCATAGCCATTTCTACTGTTTCAAAGGATTCACTGCAAGTAAAATCAAGTGTCTGATGTTCTCTGAAGATCTTAAGAGCTCTGGAGTTAAGAGAATGGTGGTACTTTCTGTCTACAGAAGATTTGCTCTGGGTCCCATCTCTCGTGGTGGATTGTGCCCCAAACATCTTGCACCTCACAGCACCTGGCACTTGCTAATGACTGACATATTTTGTCTTGGCATAAAATAAACATTATTTTCATTTAAATTCATGTCTGCTCTTTGAAACATTTCTAAATTATGCTGTGCCGTACCTTATTGATATCTTTTACCAGCCTTCTGAGCGTCCCCCTGAAGCTCATAACAGCAGGGCAGAAAAAAGAGATGGGATTAGAAATAATAAAGCTTTGCTGCAAAGCTGCTTGCCTGGAATTACTCCCCATTCCCTTATTGCCCCATATTTTTTTACATGGTGGGTAATTTCTCTGGGGTAAAATGTGTTGTCTGTGTGTCTCTGTAGACTTGTGGAGAAATCCACACATTGAATTCTGAGCCCTAGCAAATGCCACTCCAGAAAACCCCGATATTATTCTGAAAGATACCCCAAAGAACCTGGGATATTGTCTATTAAATCAGCATCCCTTGGTGAACCAGGCTGCATTGCATAACTGGATTAGTTTTCCTTTTTAATCCCACTTTGGCCAGTCACAGACCTAAAAACGATGTAGAAATGAGATTTATAGATGGGTAAAGTACAAGCCCAGATCATGGAGGTGCAGCACAGACTGAAAACCTGAGATTTCAGACTGGAGAGAGGGGATAGTAAAACACTGAAAAACTCTGCTTGCATAGCTTGCTTGCTTTAGATGAATTCCTTATAAAGGACAGTGTGTAAACACCTTTCAAAGCAAACAGAGTAGACTGGGCACCATAAATTTAAATTCATATATGTTGATTCAATTGTCTTTGGAAGTTGTTGCTTGGTGCACTTAGAGGCACACTGTTTCAAGAGGAAACTTGAAAAGAGGTATCCAGTAAAGTTCAGGAACAGCTTTTCCTTCTGGATGTTTATTTTTTGGTAGAGATTTTGCTGCTTTGAAGTACTATTTCAGCTAACCCAGTTCATGTCCCAGGTTAAATTGTGGAAGTAAGTATGATGAGAGTTAAGATTTGGCTTAATGTTTTATCATCAATTTATCACATATTAGCTCCTGTAAGCTTATGGCACCAGAAAATTATGGGGTTTAGGTAATGGATTTATGTGGGTGGTTTTCCCCAAACAGTTAAACCTCATTATCTTTGTGTCTGAATGATGGGCAAGGGAAACCAAGTGTAGTTTCAGGGTTAAGTCTGTCTGCAAATGTAACATTGCTCAAAGAGTTAATGCTGAGCTGCCAATTCCATGTCCTTGCTCCAGTGACACACGTTGGGTAACCACTTGATAAACCAGATTAGTTGACTAATCCAACTGAAAATTAACCCACCAGAAAATAGGTATATTAATTTTGAGCCTCATGGTCATCAGTGTGAAGACAAAGTGTAGCTGGGCATGGGGCAAAAAGCTGCCTTTCTTTAAGTGATTTTCCATGGTATTCCACATTTTAAGGTAATAATGAATTCACAGCTTTGCTAAAACAGGCTCTTCTTCCCTTATTTTCTTTCAAATGCAGTTGAATTTGTATACAGTCTGTTTTTGGGAAGCAAATACCTATTTCAGGTCAGGTTGTTTTGTGTTTGTTGTTTAAATAGTGCATTGACACTGAATTATCTTCCACTGTTTGCTGTTTCCCTGGGAGAATTGCATCTGCAGTATGCAAATATTATTTCTGAGGAGGAAATCTTTCCCTCCATGATGTTTTATCTGCAGTCACTGTGTCTCATTATGTAGGATACGGTTCAGGATTTAGGGGAGGCTTTCAACAGTTTAATATTATATTTTCTAAAACACATTGATGTTGCATAGTTTTTCAAGTACTGACGCATATTCTCAGGAAAAAATTGCTTCTGGTTCCTCTGGCCTTAGATCTCTTTAATTATTCCTCAGTTCTAAACCAGGGAGATAAATCTCAGTTCATCACTCTGAGCTGTGGCAGGGCACTTGGACTGACAGTTGGGAAAATAACCCGTGGCAGAACCTGCAATGGGTCTCACACAGGCATCGTGAGTCTCCCCTGTCACAGCTCGAGAAGATGGTGATGATGATGAAGGTGGGAAGGGAGCCTGGCTTTGGACTGCTGAGAAATATCCCCTCACTTCTTGAAGGACCAAAGTAAATCAGGCCAGTGACCATTGTTGTTCTCTGGCAGTGAGAAGAGCAAAAAGTAAAACAAGAGCCAACAGAAGATAACCCGTGTCCCTGCTAAAGGCTCTTCTCTCTAATTGCAGCATCTCATCTCTAATCAGTCCTTCACAGTGAGCATGAAATCAACTTTGCATGAGTAGAAGAGCATGAAGAACTTCTAAAAACAGACCCAGGATGGTTTTATCTCCTTTTTTTTCTTTTTCTTTTTCTTTTTCTTTTTCTTTTTCTTTTTCTTTTTCTTTTTCTTTTTCTTTTTCTTTTTCTTTTTCTTTTTCTTTTTTCTTTTTTCTTTTTCTTTTTTCTTTTTCTTTTTTCTTTTTTTTTTCTTTTTTCTTTTTCTTCTTCTTCTTCTTTTTCTTCTTCTTCTTTTTCTTCTTCTTCTTCTTTTTCTTCTTCTTCTTCTTCTTCTTTCTTCTTCTTCTTCTTCTTCTTCTTCTTCTTCTTCTTCTTCTTCTTCTTCTTCTTCTTTTGTCCTCTGTCCATCTCTCTCTTCCTTAAAACAGAGAGTTTAGGCAACTGAAGAACAGCATTAAAAATTGCTGCCAAGTTTAAGCCCGTTCTCCCCACCCCAGGTCTCTGAATCTTGCTTAGTTTTTGAGTGCAGCACCATCTTACAAAGGTATTTACATGGTCATTAAGAATTGTGTGGAAAAAGTGTTTCTCTTAGTTTCAAAATGTTCTACCTTTCAGTTTTGTTGATTTGTTGCATCTTGTGTTGGGTCACAAGGAGGAAGGATCCAAAGTCCAGTGCCCTGAGCAACTCTGAAGAGCTGTAACAAAATATTTACCCAATTCACAGTGAATAATTAATGCCAGCTTCACAGGCAGTCTTTGGAGAAGTAATTTAATGAATTTTCTCAATTTAAAATAATAATCTTGTTATGGTAATTAACTGAAGACTGAAGAAATAAAAGCAGTATTGTATAGAGAGTGCTGGGCAGCCCAGTACTGATTCCCATGGGTAAATGTTTAATGTGAATTTTGGAAATGCTTATCAGAACAAGACCAGAGTTGGTAATCTGCACAGACTTATTTTAAAGTTTTCTGTTTATAAGGGGGAAGATGACTTCATGCAATGAAGTTTTCATTCCTTTGCTTTGTGATAGTCTGTAAATGCCTTGGCTGAAAATGGTCTGAAATGGCAGATCAGTGGGTAAATTCAGATACAAGGGATTCTAATTTATTTTTTTAAGCCACATTTTCTCCTATTTTCCAATCATCACCATGGCAGAAGCTTTGTGGCCAGTGTTAGTTCTTGTCTGTCCCAATTGTGCTTATCAGTGTAGTGATGGCACCTTCAGCAGAGACCATTAAATTATTCCTATTTAATCCAGCATTGTAAAGAAAGCTAAATTCTCCCATGAGCAAGTCACATTGGAATAGTAAAGTTATCTTCATTAGTTCAGATAACATTTTCCTCATTTATTCATGTATTTTTGCTGGGCTGTTGAATTTTTCTGTTTAATTTTTCTGCCACTAATTTTGGCTTTAGGGACACATAAATATTAATATCCAAATTAAATACCTCTAAAATAAATGAAGAAGAGATTGTGGGCTTCAGCATAAACTGCACCAGTGAG
This sequence comes from Drymodes brunneopygia, assembly GCA_013400955.1. Lineage (NCBI taxonomy): Eukaryota > Metazoa > Chordata > Aves > Passeriformes > Petroicidae > Drymodes > Drymodes brunneopygia. Next base: position 5,059 of record VZTZ01031079.1, read on the forward strand.
TTGTCTTTCACCTATAGGAAATGTTGAGTGTCTCTGTCAGCTTTGCAACAGACATGGCTGAGTTTATGATTGGCAGAACTGAGATCAGATAGGAGACTCTGTGTCTCTGTTTTCCATATATCTTCTTTTATTTGGGACCACCAACAGGAGGCCAAACCAGAACAAATACCAATGAAGCATGAGAAAAAGTCACCAAAACACTTTGCTTCTTCCTAGGGGAAATTGTACTTGGTTGACATCAGCTCTGTTGTCTCAGGGTAGTTACATCTCCGTGTATTTTCATTAAAAACTGGAAAATGCATTAACCAGAGAATGTGATCCAAAAGCCGAGTGTGATGTAGTTCTTTGCTTTCTTGTGGCAGCCACCAGTTCAGCGCACCTGGAAGATCTGGCTTACCTGGATGAGCAGAGACACACTCCCCTGCGCACGTCGCTGCGGATGCCGCGGCAGAGCGTGGCCAGCGCCCGCGCACAGCAGGACCTGCGAGGTAGGAGCACACCCAGTGCTGGGGGTGTCTGCCTGGGGACCTGGGCCAGCAGCCACTTCATCCACGTCCATGTGAAAACCAGAATCCCAGAACTGTTTGGGTTGAAAAGGACCTCAAAGCCCACCCAGTGCCACCCCTGCAGGGGCAGGGACACCTCCCACTGTCCCAGGCTGCTCCCAGCCCCAGTGTCCAGCCTGGCCTTGGGCACTGCCAGGGATCCAGGGGCAGCCACAGCTGCTCTGGGCACCCTGTGCCAGGGCCTGCCCACCCTCACAGGGAGCAATTCCTTCCTAATATCTTATCCAACTCTGCCCTCTGGCCATTCCCCCTTGTCCTGTCCCTTCAGGCCCATGTCCAAAGTCCCTCTCCTGCTCTCTTGGAGCTTCTTTAGGCACTGAAAGGCTGCAATAAGGTCATCCCAGGGCCTTCTCTTGTCTCTTCTCCAGGATGAATACCCCCAGCTCTCAACTGGTCTCCTCAGGATTAATACTTGGATAAGTTATTAAAAATGTGAAATTTTATGGACTACTGCTGTTTTTTCTTGTTTTTTCGGTAAAGGCCAGGGATTGCAGCTCCCCCTTGCATTCTGCAATGTGCCAGTGGGGAAGGAGCCCAGTGCAGTGGGCTCCCAGCTTGGCCCACACTTGTAGGGATGCTCACAAGGCCCGGATTCAGGCAGCTCTTTGACTTCTGAAAAGCCTTTTGAGAGGGGAAATTTTTGTGGTTCTTTGTGGCAAATTCCACAAACAAGATGTTAAGCAATGAGAAGAGGAGCCAGGGCTGACATTTTAGTGTTTTGCTTATTCCCAGGCAGCTCCAGCTTATTTGCTTCATGTCCTTGGGATTTCAGCCCACCCTTTAACTTACATCCCTCTTTTAATCTGAGCTCAGTCTTCCACCACGTGCTTAAGCTGTCACTGTGACAGCCCTGAGTCTGCCATGGATCACCAGGCTAATGCCTCAGCCCTATCATTCGTTGTTGCACAGATAGATAAATGCCCGAGAAAGCTCATTTGGGATATTTTCAGGTTGTTTCTGTGCCATGAGACTGGTTTATTCTCCCCTGTGCATAGAAGAGGGGTTTCTCTTGGCCCTACATGAAACTTTCCTGTTCTCTAGGGGTTTTTTTGAGCCCACCATCTTAGGGTAAGGAACTGGGGAGCTGGAAGGCTCAGGCTGAGTTTTCACCCAACATGTTCGACCTGGTACAGCCTGGCTGGGCTTTGTACCAAACACGAGCCCCACAAAGAGTGGGTTTGTGAGCTGTGGATGGCAGTCTGTAATGAAATCCTCCTGACTGCTGAGGCAGTTCTAGAAGTGCATTAGCAGGCAGAAAGTGAAGAAAGCAAAGTTTGACAGACCAAATTTCCATATGTTAGGAAGCAGCAGCTTGCCAAGGCTGTGTAATTTGCAGTGATTGCATCCAAAACATTCAACTTTATTGTAGGAACAGAATCAAATTGTTTTCCAGACACACTTTTAAAACCCTTGTAGCACTACATATTTTCCTTCTGCGTTTTGTTCTTTTTCCCCCCTTTTTGTGACAGTTGCATGAGAATAGCAGCAGTGTTTCAATTTTTTTTTAAATTTGTTTCTGATCCTACCTGAGTTGCTGTGCTGTTTTTAAAAAGAGAGAAAGAAGAAGATGTGTAAAAGCAAACCATCACTATTTGGAAATATTTTCGTATCATTGCATATGCAAAGGGGATTTCTTCCCTGAAATGCTGCATTTTGCAGCTATTGCTGTGAAATTGCATCAATCTGGACTGTTGCAAACAGCAGGTCTTTGTTCCAGCTGGAAATCCTAAACTTGGGTTTAATTTTAATATCCCTAGGCTTGGCACTGTGCTGAAATAGTGAAGACATTCCTGTCCCTGTGCTGGGGGACGCATTACAGCCCGCTGTCTGTTCCCAGTGTTCCAGAGTCCCAGTGAGAGAGAATAATGGGAGATTGTCTCTGCTATTTTTTGTTAAACCAGTTATTTCAAGCAGGGGAGCAATAGAGAAATCCCACCACTAAGAGAGTAACAAGGATTCAGCCCAGTGACAGGTTTTTAATAGGATGGGGAAGGCAATTTTTGCCTTCCCTATTTTCATCTCTGGGGATTTGAGGCTGTTCAGGTTGCTGTAAGCCAAGGCACAAGCTGATGCCTGTGATATACTGTGGGTTTTCTTCTCCAAAAAGCAAATGTCAGCAGTGCTGCAGGATGGAAAGAGCCAAAATTTTTGGGTGAGGTTTGGGATGGAGGAAAGGACAGTTCCCACTCCCCCAATATATTGTTGATCTGTATATGTAATATGGCAGTGAGTTGTTTTTATAATTTTCAAGGGATTTTCCTCACAATGTGTGTTTAATACTGTTGCCTTGTGGGTAAGAGAGTTTTGTGTGCTTCTTAGAAACACTAAAAAATAGTTGAGCCTTTTTAGACACAGAGGCTGGGAAAAATAGGAACTGGTTTCATCCCAATGGATGTATATGTTTAAGATGACACTTGAAAGAATCACAGAATCATTGAGGTTTGAAATGCATCCTGTAAGTTCATCAAATCCAACCATTCCCCCGGCACTGCTAAGGCCACCACTGACTCAATGTCCCCAAGTGCCACATCCTTTTAAATCCCTCCAGGGATGGGGACTCCACCACCGCCCTGAGCAGCCTGTGCCAGGGCTGAACTGCCCTTTAAGTGAGGAAATTTTCCCTACTATCCAAAAGTTGCATTCTAAAGCAAGTAAAGGAAATAAACTCAGACATTTGCTTAATTTAATATAATACACCCAGATCTGGGTTGCTTGAATTGAAGTTTTCAGCCACAGGAAAGAGCCCAGCTGCATATGGTGGACAGTTTTTCAGTTCAGTATTTTAATTTGTTGCTTGTGCTCTACAGAAGTTGCACAGTATTTTATCAGCACCAGCACATGAGCTCTGTTGGGGAGGTATTTCTTGCCCTTCTTGGTAACTTTACGGTGCTTTAAAACATCGTTTTTCATTGTGAAAAGAGAAGATGATTTAATTGCCAAAGAGGAACATCCTGTCAGCAATCTGGGTTAACTTAACTTCAGAAAAATTGAAATACTTTGCTTAGATTGAAGGTGCTGAGATTGTTGTGGGCTTGTTTGATTGAACAGGTGAACACACACTGTGTGTCTCCATGTTGAACACCATCAGTCTTGTCTATGCAGAGTGCAGCATTCTGCCCAGGGCCTTTAACTGTGGTGGATTTAAGCAAGAAAATGAATTTCTTCAACCACAGTTTTTCCCCAGCTCTAAGCTACTCCCTGTAAAATCCTCAGCACCTTTGGTGGAAAATACTGTGGATGAGACAGATGCTTTCACAGCAAACCTGTAGGTGATACAGAATTGTGTTTTCTTTTCACCTTTTGTAACAGAAAAATTTCTGTGTGAGATAAGCATCTATTTCCAAACTCTGCTTTCCCCTCTGGCGTGGATGTTGATGTTCTTCCCACATCTCCCTTTCCAGTGCGCTTCGCACCCTACAGACCCCCCGACATCTCCCTGAAGCCGCTGCTGTTCGAGGTGCCCAGCATCACCACCGAGTCGGTGTTCGTGGGCCGGGACTGGGTGTTCCACGAGATCGATGCGCAGCTGCAGAGCTCCAACGCCAGCGTCAACCGCGGCGTGGTGATCGTCGGCAACATCGGCTTCGGCAAAACCGCCATCATCTCCAGGCTGGTCGCGCTCAGCTGCCACGGCACCAGGATGAGGCAGATTGCTTCAGACAGCCCCCACGCCTCTCCGAAACGTAAGGACAGCAGCACGTGGGTCTCCAAAACTCTGAGAGCTTTTACATCCGCTTTTAGAGTGGTCTTGGCTGAAATGACCCCATTTCTCTTCAGGCCCAAGAAATCAGCTTAGCCTTTGTTGTCAACCAAAGGAAGGAGCTGTAAGAAGTATGTCATAGAAGTCCTGAATGGTTTGGATTGGAAAGGACTTTAAAGAAGATCTCGTTCCAACCCCCCGCCATAGGCAGGGACACCTTCCACTATCCCAGTTTGCTCCAAGCCCCATCCAGCCTGGCCTTGGACACTGCCAGGGCTGGGGCAGCCACAGCTTCCCAGGGCATCCTGTGCCAGGGCCCCGCCACCCTCCCAGGGAACAATTTATTCCTAATATCTAATCTAAATCTACTTTCCTTCAGCTTGAGGCCATTTCCTCTTGTCCTGTCACTCTTTGCCCTTGTGTAAAGTCCCTCTTCAGCTCTCTTGGAGTCCCTCTAGGTACTGCTACAGGCAGCTTTTATACTGCTCCTATTCCAAAGCTGCTTTTTGAAGAGTCAGAGTAGTCTGTCTCTGTCTTGTCTGGCTCAGAAATATCACAGACTTTCTCTGATTGGGAAGACTCCAGTTTTAGAATCATAGAATCACAGAGTGGTTTTGGTTTGAAGGGACCTTTAAAGGTCATGTAGTCCAATCCCCCTGCTCATGACATCTCTAGCTGGATCAGGCAGCCAGTATTCTATGATTATGAATCCATGCCAGTGCATTCTTCTTCCCATAGGGATTGTTTATCTCATTGAATCATGGTATAAATACTCCATGCGGGTCACGAGCCCATGTAGGCTCAGGACCTGAGATTGCTCTGCCTCCTCTGGTCCCATCCAATTCCCATCACTATGTGCTGGCAGATTTGCAGGTGGAGATGACAGCATTTTAAAATCACTCGGCTCTCAGTAAGTGAGTTAGACAGGACTAAAAATACTGAGTTAGGTAGCTGAAGGTATCTTTAAGGATGTAGGTCACTGTATCTCAGTGAAGCTGTAGTAAATCTGTTCACTGGAACGCTGTGCTCTTGCCCTGTCAGAAGAGCTGAAATGTCACCAGGGGTTGGCATGTTGAATAGTGTCACTTGTCAGAGCTAAATGAACAATGTGTAGTGAAAGGCAGGGCTTGTTTTTGTATTTTCACTGCAGCTCTGCAGTGCACCTACTGCGAGTGTGTGTCCCCAGTCTGCTTAGGGTGATGGTGGACATTAAAGAGATGACTGTGCTTAACTCCTTGTGGACTGAAAGCTGGATTTCTCTCATGAGGTGCCCTGCACCCTTCCTGCACAGATGATGAAGATCCTTGGTCCCACCTAACACATTGTTTGGTTCACTCTGGTGTGTCCATGAAGTTGAAAGCTGAATGATTCCTCAGTGTTAATTATTAGGATGGAAACCTTCAGAATCAATGATTAATATGATTTGATTTCCTAAGGAGCTCACAAGTAATAGTCTAGCTGTAGAATATAATAATTATTCTGCAAGACCCTTGTGGGTCCCTTCCAATTCAGGATATTCTGTGATTCATCTCTGATTTTGTGGTAAGTTTCTTTGGAATTTCTTTTGCCACATGCTGAAAAAGAAATCTATTATACTTATTAAATCTATGCTAATCAGGTGGTCTGACTCTGCTACGGCAGTTGTACAATCAGCTAATTTAACTGGCTTCAATAATTCCTCTCTCAGAAAATGAATACAGGTGACAGTGGTGTTATGCTCAGAATCAAGAACGTGCCTCATTCTAACACATTCAGGGTTTAATTAGGGAGGCAGCAGTCATTCTCCTCTGTTGTTTGCCATTAAATGGGTCATTGTTTGCACGATTATTTCCAGTCAAGCTCAGGGATGCACTGCAGCAGTCCAGTCAAGAGAATCCTCTGCCAGCAGAGACTGCGGTTCAGAGTGGTGTTCTTCTTAAAATAATCAATAATTAGACTTCACTAAGTGCTGCATGTTGTGGTATCATTCAAAATTCCTCCATATGAGTACTTTGGAGTGAAAATAAAAATGGTTTGGGAACGTTATCCACAAAGGCCAGGTGGATGAGTTTCTGTAGCAATATGCTAGTAAAGCCAATTTCTGCTTTGCCAGACAAAAGAAGCAGCTAAAATGCACTAGAACACAGTTAAACTTGCCAGAGATGATTCCAGGATAATTTATTATTTGCTTGCAAGCCTTTTCCAGATCCTGGTGCTGCTCCTGCTCTTCTCCCCCTGATTAAATTAACAGGCTTCAGACGGCTGTGTTAGCTGGGGCTCTTCGTTCATTTATGTTAGAAAATAGGCCTGTAATTCAGAAAAATTGGCTGTCTGTGCTGAAGGAAGACTTGGAACCAAATTAACCAGCGATTGTTAATAACCAGAGAAGGTCTGTTGGCAGAAGTGCGGAGCAGGAGAGCTCTGCACTCACATCCACCAAACCTGAAGGCAGAGCCCTCCAGAGTGCCCAGTTCACTCCATTATTGTCATTATTTTAAAGTCATTGAAATTACATTGGAGAAGATGAATAAGGCAAGCTCAAGGCTTTTTCTTAGTGGTCCTTTCCTGCTTCCAAAACAAGTTTCTTGATGAGCTTCCGGCCTGGAAATCCCTGAAATCCCAAGCAGAGTATTTGTGGGAAGTATTCTAACTGCCATGCATAGGAAACAGCAGCTGCCTGGTCTGTAGTAATAATATTAGTGCTTGTCCTGTGGCAATTCCTAACCTCTTCCCTTGGACAGATGCAGATGCCAACCGAGAGCTGCCCTTGGCCCAGCCGCCGTCCGCCCACGCGTCCATCGCCAGCGGGAGCTGCCCGGGGACGCCCGAGATGCGCCGGCGCCAGGAGGAGGCCATGAGGAGATTGGCCTCACAGGTACAGAAACACCTATCTTGGGGTTTTGTGCTGCTTGGGGAAATGTCCATGAAGAGATTGGCCTCACACCCACACAAACACCCAGCTCAGGGTTTTGTGCTCCTTGGGGAAATGTCCATGAGGAGATTGGCCTCACAGGTACACAAACACCCACCTCAGGGCTCTGTGCTCCCTGGGGAAATGTCCATGAGGAGATTNCTCGGGGTTTTGTGCTGCTTGGGGAAATGTCCATGAGGAGATTGGCCTCACAGGTACACAAACACCCACCTCGGGGCTCTGTGCTCCTTGGGGAAATGTCCATGAAGAGATTGGCCTCACACCCACACAAACACCCAGCTCAGGGTTTTGTGCTCCTTGTGGAAATGTCAGTTTTAATGGGACTCCTTGGAAGTTCTCCTGCTTGACGTCACTCAGAAAATCCTTGCATTCAAATGCTCACTTGGGGAGCCGAGAGAGAGAGAGAGACTTCTGGAAGGAGTTTTATTACCCAGGAAAGTTATTTCTCTAAAATAAAACTCACACTACATTGAATACACTCCCCTGTTACTCTGAGGGTTTGTCTTTCCCAGCCACCCTACATTCTCATTACAAATGTTAGGATGTGACACAATTACTGAAATAATCGTGTTTTTTCTTCAGCACTGAGAACAAAATTGGCCACTGTTTGAGCAGTGTTTTGTTTGAAAAGGGTAGGTACTATACTTGGGGAAGGCACAGGCTGAGTGTGTGCACTTGGGAATTTATGGGAACATTCTCCAAGGTAGACCATAGCCTTTGCAACAATACACTAATTACTTGCTCTTATGACAGGAGTGGTTTGTATGGAACATATGGAACACTGTCACTTATGTACACGAGATTTACAGCTTGAATTTGATTGTATTACTGAGATTTAATTCTAATTCTGTGGTGGTTGGAAGGTGCCGTTCTATTGCTTTGAAATCTAAGGAGTTTGCACTTGCTCCTCCTACACCTTTTGGGAGGATGGGAGCAGTTAATACTTTCTTGTCACCTGCTCTCACTTTGGTGAGGAAAATAGCAAGAAAAGTCTCTGTTCCAAATTACTACCAGGATGTGTTTTGCTTGGCTTTTTGTGCCAGTTACTGCCTTGTCCTGTCTGCTTTCCTGCTGCACTCAGATGGCCAGGCAGGGAGCATGTGCTGCATAAATAAATATTAAGATTTGATACTCTCCTCTTCCACATGGAGTTCTTGAAAGGAATGCAATGCCCAGGTCTGGTTTTGTTCAGGATGCATTAGTCATTGTATTTCTTGCCAATCTGAAGCTCTGCAGACTACCAGAAAGGGCAGTAAAGTGTGCTATCTCTGCTTAAAATACCTCATCTATCACTTCCCCTGAGTGCTTAAGTCAGCCTGCTGGGTATGGAATTGATAAATGGATGCTGTTTTAGCTTCAGGTTCCTCCTGGAAAAGGTAAGGAATATGGTTCTTTCAAACGCTTTGTCACATCCACAAAATGGATCACTGAAGCTTTTTGGCATCTCTGATCACTGGAGAAAAAGCTAAAAACAATCCTTACAGCCAAAATTAAAGTAAAAATAGGTTGTAATACCTTGGCTGCTGACTCTTTAGGATGGGTTTTAAAATTCTGCTCATCCTTTAGCCAAATTTTTTTTTTGTAGAATAAATCCAGTGTGTTGCTGTCAGAACACAACAGCTGAGGTTGGGAGATGTGCTGCCCATAGTGCCTGCAGCAGGATTAGCCACTGGGAGCAATATCATTAATCTCCCAGTAAATCTTCGCTACTGTAAATGGAGGCAGATTCCAGAAATAACAGTCCCCAGCTTCCAGACGTCAGGCCTTGATGAACAGATCAATGCCAAGACTGATGAGCTGACCTTAGAGCACTTGGAATCCCTTCTTATGCCTAAATTGCTGACACAGCACGTGGAACTTCCAAAAAGCTCCATGGCGTTCAGCAAACAGTTCCTGGGATGACTCAGAGCAGCAGCACGGCTTGATTCAGCATTCAGAGGCCTTGGGTCTGTTCCCAGCATTGCTGTTACCCTTTTTGGGATCCTTAGAGACCAGCATCTCATCTGCCTCACTCCCATTCCCTGGCTAGTAAAGGAAAAGTGATCCCTGCAGGTAATGATCCTTGGATAACTGATGCTGGAAGGTACCCGTACCCAGGTGTGAGTGGTTTATTATGTAGGAGGAGTGGGTGACTTTTGGGTGTGTTGGATGAGGATGTGCTTTGAAATAAAGCACATGGTTAAGTCCTCACTCAAAGCTTCATTTCCTGCCCTGAAGGAAAATTGTTCTGAAAAAATAGGAGGTTTTTTGTTTTGTTCAATTTTATAATTAATTTTTTTGAGCTCCATGTTCCTGTTTATTCTTTGTCATAAACAGCAGTTTGGTTTATTGCATCAAAACCTTTTCCAGAGGGCTGTGCAGCGCACTGCAAACAGTGAGTTTGATGGATTATCAAGCCTCAGGAAGAAAAATAAAGACAAATAAAATGGTTAAGGATATTTGTCAGACTGATAGCTGGGAGTCATGTGCCTAGTGCACTCGTAGTGGCCTCCTGGGTAGCATCACCACTGAGGAATCCTCGCTGTCAACAGCAGATGGATTGATTTGCTTGGAAAGAACTGTGCCGTGTGATGTCCTCCTTGATAAAACAAACACTCCCTGTCCTACTGCAGCTGTGGGGTTTGACGTCTCTGACAGACACTGAGGGAAAAGGCATTACTGACCTGGCAACAGAATAGGAAATCTGTTAAAATAACAGCGTGGAGCTCTTTGTTGTACATGCAGTTGCCTCCTTCAGAAACTCCATCACACATGTCTGACTTGGCTTTGAGGCATCATGAGAATTTTGAGGCTTTGAAGATGCTGAACTCTTAGCTGAGCAAAACCACCAAATGGCTAGGAGACAATAGTAAAAATAGCTGGTTAAAATAATTCAGCTTCTAAATCTGAATGTCTGATGCCACATTCTCCAACAGGCATTTGTGGGGACAGTTTAGGAAAACCTTCATGTAGATAAGCCAAAGACTTTCTGAAGTCTAACACAAAAAAGAAAAGAAGGAGACAAAAAGACTGGAATGTCCTGTAGTGGTGGAGGAAGGGGGAGAGGAACAGCATATTCCTGTGTCAGTAGCTGTGGAATAAAAAAAGAGTTGCTGATGGCCTCCTTAAACAGGTTTTGTCCAACTGGCTGAAGGAAAAAGAGCCGAAGGATGGAAAGAACCCTTCGGTCAATCTGGATGGAAAGGTATTTCTTGGATGTGTGTGATTTATAGTCACGTTTACACTAAAGTCAGAATTGAAGCACGGAAGAAAGTGTTGACAGTGATGGACAACCACAATTGTCAGGGTTATTTTAGGAGCTAGATGAACCATATGTGAGGAGCTGGATAAAGCTGTGTGCAGATGTTCCACTTCTGCCTGCACTGAGCAGAGCAGGATGTTCTCAGATTGGGCTGAGGTCACTGTGCTGGAGAAATGCAGATCGTTACAAAAGCAGATTAATAATACACAAAGAGTCTTAGGTAATGGTTGACACAGACTCCAGAATGCTGGTGGGAAGCTTGTTGTCCTCTCACCCACTCCCTTCCCTCTGAAAATGTCACTTATCCCAATATTCAGAAGTTGTGTATCTATGATGACAGAAATGAAAGGTGAACAAACAGTTGCTTTACCTCCGCTGGGTTACTCAGGGTTGTACTTTTCTGCCTGGTTTTTGTACAGTATATTCTTGGGGGCAAAGTTTGCGTTTAGCTCTTAATGTCAGAGGTGAACAAAACATTAATTTTAGAACTAAGTAACTGCTGACTGGCAAGCAGGAGCTCAACTCGGTCCTGCCATGCTGACCTTTCCCCTTCTCCCTGAAGGTTTATCCTTTACTCACAGAGGATTTTTAATAGATTATCTACCCAGTTTTAACTAACCCATTGAACAGCTTTATTCTTCAAGTTTCTGGATGCTGTGTGGTGGCTTGTGGTGGCAGCACTTAAACAAATGGACCTGAAACCCAACTCAGCTGCACTAATGGGTCATACCCCGTGCAGAGCAGCTGGTGGAGGAGCTGCACGTCCATTGCATTAGTGCATTTTGCTGATGCTGAGCACGGCTGGTGGCTCCAGAGGCTCTTCTGCCCATCCTCCAAGCCATATCCAAAGCATCACTAGCAATGCTGCAGGCGCATAAAAGGAGAGTGCTCCTACCCTACACAGAGGTGGAGGGATTCATTGCTGCTGAGCCTTGATGCCCTGGGCCACTAATGAGTTTCAGAGGGCATTTACCAGCATACTCAGCTATGTAAAAATAATGAACATTCCCAATAAACTGGGTCACCATGGGCCACATACTGGCTCACAGCCATGTGCAGTGAATAAAATACATCATTGCTGATGGCCATTTCCATTATCACAGCCAGCGTTGTGCCTGGCATGTGGCATAGGGGCAGGTCAGTGTTACGCTGCATTTATTTGAAGCTGTTTTGTATGGGTAAAAAAAAAAACCTCTTGTTAAAGGTTAAAATACAATGCTGAGGCCCTTTAAGAGCTGGAGGGAGTGGGGTGTTGCTCCCTCAGTTGCTGGGAGGTTGGTCCAAGGGGGGTTGACTGTCCTTGCACGACAGACTTCCAGAAGGAAGCCAAGACAAACCACAAAGGAGGAGTGACAGCAAAGGAATGCTGCCTAAATGGAGTAGATCCTGTTTCAGAAGTAGGGCTGGAGAACTGCTTAGAATTGGCCTGTGCTAATAATTAAAAATAACTTATTTCCCTTGAGCCATCTCCAGACCCTCCCATTCCTTTGATGTTCATGCTGTCCTTCCAGCCTTTCCCCTGTTACTGTCATCTTCTCCCTCTTCTGCCATGTCACTTGTTCCCCTTCTCTTTCTTTTCTTTTTCTCCCTCACAGTTTAGTCCCTTCTCACCCTCTGTACTTTATGGCTGATACACAATCTCTTTTGTGTCTCATTTTTTCTGTCTCCTTAGCCCTCTCACCCTCTTCCTCCTGTTCCATTCATGTGTCTCTTGCCTGCTCATCCACTAGCATTTTCCATTATCCTTGGAACAGCTGTTTTGCATCCTTCATCCAGTAACTCTTTCTCTTGGACAGCAGGAAGGTGGAGGTTACATGAGGCTGGATGAAGGCAGAAGTGGGAAATTATTGTGGCAAAAATGGGGAAGTAGAATGACTGGTGTTGGAGGGATTGAGAGAAAAGACTCCTGAAGACCTACTGGGTTAAACACCTAGAGAGAATACAAATAATGTTTTCATCATTCTGCTTTGGCAGTTACATAGATGAAGTTTATGTCATTTTGGAGTAAATTAGTGTTTTGGGGCTCCTTGACCCCACTTCAGGAGGAAATGGGGTCATGTTGGCCATGGTCTGTTCACAGTGCTCTCTGTCCCCACATCTGGTGTTCCTCAAGCCTTGTAACACATAATTAGTATTTAGAAAAATGAGCTACCAAGAAGCTCATGACAAATGTGCTGCTTTAGTGTGTAGCCAGCTGTACTCTACACATCATTTTAGGAGAGGGGTGCTCCTTGGAAGCAAAATACTCATTGTACAAGTGGGAATTATTTTGCAGCTCCTTTTCAAGCAAGAAATGAAACTATACAAATTTTTAACTTCAGGCATTTGATATTTAATATAAAAACTGTGACACCCTGGTTTCTCAGTATGGAGTCACTCAGCTGTATTCTCAGCCCTTACAAAAATTACATGAGCAGATACTTTGAGCACTCAGCTGGATGTAGGTGTTACTTTTCCCATCCTTGGTTGTAACCCACTTCTTGCTTTAGGGTTGCTTATAGGCCTTGTGTGCTTTGCAATCCAGTGATTTGAATTTAGTCATACTTAAAAGGAAGGAAATAATTTAACAAACCTGATAGCTGAAATAAAGGTTTAAAAGTTTTGAAAGTCTAGTTTAGTGTTTATGGCATTTAGTGCAATGGGATGACAAAGTTCAAAGTGAAATTACCATTAGAAAAATTATGTCTTAAATTGCATCAGACACAAATAACAGTTTGCTGATCACAACACCCAGGCGTGCCCATACTTTTGGAACCACATGATGTTCCCTGGTCATCTCATTTAGTGTAGTATTTTATAGATAAAATTAAATGTTTATCTCAAGAATTTTGTTACAAGGCATGGTTGGAACTTGTTCATTATTTTAAGGCAAAGTAGTTAGATCTGTGGAAAATGAAGCTTTTATTGAGAGAGAGAACACCTTTTCCAGTGAAAAGTTCATTTCCAGGGTATACAGGGGTTTTGTTTGTTTGTTTTTTGGCTTATCCAGTCAAGCAAAAGGAAGAGAGATCAAAATCACCTCAGAATCATGATTAGAACAGAGAGTGGTCCTTTCAGATGCTGAGCAAAGTCTGGACATGGTCTCCCATATCTTAGAAGAGAATCCTTAGGAGTGAACCTGGTAATCCATCCCTCTTCCTGGAGAAATCAGCCTGGAACGATTAATGAAGTATTTAAGGTGAAATCATTGGAAAGGGACCTTTCTCAGAGCATTACTGGCATTCAGCAAATACAGGATAGAAAGAATGGTTTGAACCTGTTTGGGATGAGTCCCATCCACACCAGCCCCTGGCCATCCTAGAGGCTCTTGCACTCACTTCTCACATTAACCTGGTCTCATTCACAAGGGTGGAACAAGACTGGAAACCTTGGAAAGTTTTACAATGTGAGAAGCCATTTCCCACCTGGCTCCATGTAAGTGAGGAGCCTGATTCCCAGCCCGATCTCCAGCACCAGGCTCCACTCACAGAACTGGCTTTTGGCAGCCTCTCTGTGATTTGAAGATAGAGAAAATGTCACAGAGAATAAATAACATCAAGATGAAATTCTGGCTCAGCTTGCATTTTCTGAGAACATCACTCTGCCTTTGCTTTGGTTGGCTTCCCAGAATCTCCCTTGCTTATTGCTTTAGCTTCAGATCCACCCATTAAACATTATGTTTATCCTACTGGTTATAAGGCTTAGTTGATACATCAGTAAATCGAGCACAAGGATCAGGAATCACGGAATCATAGAATTGTTAAAGTTTGAAAAGACCTCTATGATCATCAAGTCCAGGTGTAATGTATGGGAAGGGGCTGAAATTAATTGGGTTGTAATTGCATGTGTGTCCCAAAATCTGATGGTGACCATTCCCTTCAAGAGTATTGCACATGACCCTTTTTCCATGACAGGACTCTTCATATTCCTGGAAGAAATTAATTGGCCTCTCATTAAAAGAGACTTTATTTTTGTGTCTACACACCAGTTGCACAGGAAATCGGAGTAATTTCTGTTAGTGGAACCTGATATCAAGGAATAGCAATTTACAAACTTCATTCTGTGAAATCCACAAGTTATAATCCCCAAATAAATAGGATTGATGAAAAGAAATCATTACCTTTATAATTACTTTACATAGTGCTGTTCTCTAAGGGAATTCATTATCATTTAACTGGCTGGTAGGAAAAATTCTGTAAGGAATTTGGAGGTATCCATTAAAACTTAAATACATGTATTAGGGCTTGATGCTTGAAATAACAGCCCAGCTTTCTCATCGCTGCATGTGTCACACCTCGTTTTGACTGTGAAAGGAAATTATTGCATTATACCCCATTGGTAATTTCATACTGAAAATTAAAAGCCAGTGCTGAGCCAGCAATGAGTGAGGACCCCACAGCCTGATGTGCTCATTCCTTGATACCATCCTTCACTGCCCTGGCCACCCTGGAGCCTCCTGCAATCCAAGGGGTAGGTGTTGCAGGTGGAGAGAGAGAAAGCCTTCATCACATCCAAAGCCATGGGCACATTTCATCCCAGCTGCCCTGAGCTCCAAAGAGGCCACAGCATTTCCTTTGCACAGTGTCCTCAGCTATATTATCCTTCCAGAGTTCAAAAATGCAATCTATTTTGCAACATTCTGTGCTACAGTGCTCCAGGGCAGTGGTGGTTTTGGTACAGAACTGCTCCCACCTGCCTTGCTGGGATATTTTTGGATACTCAGTGACATTTGAATAGAAAACCCAGTCCAGAATGGGAGCTGGAGAAAAGCTTTGTGCCCTGGCAGAGTCTCATTCCAAATGGGCAGGCAGTGCCCATGGCTGGAGGCAGCAAGGGAGCAGGAGAAGCTGGGCTGGAGTGGTGCCAGAGCTGCTTCCCAAGGGATTCGCTAGCAGAGACAGATTTTTGAGGGCCTTTTTTGTATTGCAAAAGAAAGCATGAAAGTTGGCAGCATGGTCTGAGAAGATATCACTGGTTTGCTGCTTATTTTAATAAGTGGGCAGAAGGTAGCAGAGTTCTAGCAGAGTTTGCTGAGCTGGAAAAATCAGGGGAAACCTGGGAAAAGGGGAACTTTTTTTTTTTTTTTAAATTGAATTGATTTTTTGAATGAAGCGTGGGATCACAGCGTATGAGTAAAGTACAGTGAGCCTGACATCACCCCCAGGTCAGAGGAATCTGTACTTCCAAGGTGCTGCCTCACTGTGATGTACTCAGGGAGTGCTATCTGTCCACTTCCACAGAGCTTGACATGTGAAAACAGCAAATAAAGAATAAGTTCAAGAAAACAATCACAAGTTATTACTGGCACCAAGTCCTTAAACAGAGCTTGGAGCACAATCCAAGCTCAGCACAACACTTCAGAGATGTCAACTACTGTCACTGTCTGTCTCTGCAAACAGCTACAGCTTAATTTCATTTATTCCTCAAGTGGCAGGTCCAGTCATTTTTCAGGATCAGTGCCTGTTTTTACCAACTGATCTGTCTGGATTCTTGTCGTGGGTAGTTAACACTCATTGCTCTTAAAGACTTCACCTGCCAGAACAGATCAAACTCACCAAAGGAGAAAGCTCTGCTTTTACAGCCGTCCCGACGTGGCTCTGGTAAAGACACAGAGTTTTTTGTTCTTTTCTCTTTGCTAGGTCGTGGCTTATCACTACTGCCAGGCTGACAACGCCTACACCTGCCTGGTGCCCGAGTTTGTGCACAACGTGGCCGCCCTGCTGTGCCGCTCGCCGCAGTTCGGGGCGTACCGGGAGCAGCTGCTGCGCGAGCCCCACCTGCAGAGCCTGCTCAGCCTGCGCTCCTGCGTGCAGGACCCCATGGCCTCCTTCCGCAGGGGGGTCCTGGAGCCCCTGGAGAGCCTGCACAAAGGTACTGCTCTTCCCTGCGCTGGCCCCATCCTCCCATGCGCCTTTTTTATTGTGATTTTAAAAATGATGCTTAATTGGATCTGGGAGTTTAAGTGAAGTGATGGGTTAATCTGTCTGCATCACTTCAGGTGGGATCTGGAGAAGCTGGGAAGACTGAGAATCATGGAATGGTTTGTGCTGGAAGGGACCTTAAAACTCATCCCATTCCACCCCCTGCCATGGGCAGGGACAACTTCCTCTATCCCAGGGTGCTCCAAGCTCTGTCCAGGCTGGCCTTGGACACCTCAGGGATCCAGGGGCAGCTACAGCTTCTCTGGGCACCCTGTGCCAGGGCCTCCCCACCCTTACAGGGAGGAATTTTTTCCCAGTATCCCACTTGGCTTCCCCTTTTCTTGCTTCATTCATATCCCAAACCTGTCCTCACAGTACTCAAGGTGAAAACAAGCAACGAGTTCCATTCACAGCATTGCTTACAGCAACATGTTCTGATTTATTTGTGTAGGGGTGACTTTTTTTCCCTTTCCCTGCCACTATTTAGGGGGTTTTGGAGAATCTGAAGCTTTCACCAAAGGGTTGGTATGATAAAAGTCTATAGACACCCTGTGTAAAGCTTCTGGGGGAGCTGGTGTCAAGCCTTATCCTGATTACAGGCTTAGAGCTCTTTCTAATACAGCATTGATTTTGTCTTCTTTTCTTTCTCCCCTCTGCAAGTTATAACTAATTCATTGTGACAGTTGCTAAATTTAAGATCTTTGCTTGTTGCCATGAAAACTGTCAGGGCATTGCAGAGTTCAAGACTGTTGTCCTGCAGAATCATGTTTATTACTGTGCCTATGCTGCATCTTGGCTGCAAAAATAGTTCAGATAATTTTGTTACTACCCTACACACTACAGTGTAAGATCCAACATGAAATAGATGCAGCTTCAACCAGATTCAAAGCCCTAATGTTCAAATCAGCTCTTCAAGAATGTGTCCAAGCTCTGAGCAGCAGCATCTGGGTCCAGCCTGCCCAGTTCCATCAGGCACAAAGCATATGTAGAGCCAGCACAGCATGACAGCAGTTGGTTTTCCTGGCATGGAGAAATGTCACTGTGGGAGGAGCGTGGTTGCTCTTTCTTATTGTCACTCTTTGCAAAAAGAAAAAGAAAAAGGATGCATTTAGGAACCACTGCTGTAAAGGAAAACAATTCCTGCTTATTACAGTAGCTCCTTGGGAGATGTTTCAGCTCTTGAATTGAGACTGTTTCGGAGGCAGAATTACCTTTGAGAAGATGCCACCTGAGCTTAAGATACAAGTCCAAAAGTATCTCTGTCATTAGTTGTAAAACCATACTCAGCTCTCAGTGTCTGACATAGAAAAAGTGACTGCACTGTCAGCATCACCTGAGTTACTATATTCTCCAGCAGCAAAAAAAATCCTGTTTAAACAGTCCACAATTTACTTCTTGTTGGATTTTCAAGGCCAGGTTGGAACAACTTAGTCTAATGGAAGGTGTCCCTGTCTCCAGCTGGAGGGTGGAACAAAATGACGTGTAAAGGTCAAAATGCAATAAATATATCATTAAAAAGGTGCTGCTGCTGTGGGTGTTTTCTTCTTTGGCAATATCTGGTCATGCTTTAAAACTCTGTAGTGACATTGCAGTACATTGTGATTGCTTGTCTAGGGCCTTTCCAATGAATGCTTTTTCTCTTTCTTTCAGAGAGGAAGATCCCTGATGAAGATTTCATTATATTAATTGATGGTTTAAACGAGGCTGAATTTCACAAGCCAGATTATGGAGACACTATAGTATCATTCTTGAGCAAAATGATTGGAAAATTCCCTTCCTGGCTGAAGCTGGTAGTGACAGTCAGGACAAGTCTACAGGTATGCTGAGACCCAAAACAGGGATAAAACTGTGTCATTGTCATGATGGACTTTGGTAAAGTAGATCTTGCTGGATGTTCTGGATTTGCTCAAGACCCTTTATTTCAAGTTATCTTATTGGCTTTTTTGTTCTTGGATTTACATCCATGTCCCCAGGCTCACTCTACAGCTTTGGAAGGATTTAATCCATCATCTCTTATTAATGTCAATAAATGTTCATCAGCAAATAGTTCAGATCATTTTGTGAGACAGCTCTCATGCCAATAGGCCCTGACTCATGGAGCCATTAGGAAGGCAGGGCCTGGTGTCTGTCAGCCTGTGCAGCTAAAGAACTTCCTCAGCCCCATGTGGAAGGGCAAAGGAATTTGGATCTTCATTCCTTTCTGCATGACCCAGAGCATGATGGGTTCAGTCTGGTTAGGTCAAGATGTTACTCAGCTCAAGACTGTTATGAGCAGGTGTGGAACTCAGCAGGGAGCTGAATCTAGTTCCAGCCCCATCAGGGCAGCCAGCCCCCACAGAGTCCTTGTCACTGGGAATGGCAGCTGCTTCCCAAGATCCAGGAGAGCACACACTATTTGCTGTTCAGTGCCAGGGTCCATTTTTTGCTGAGTAATGGAGTAAATTAAATATAATTTGGAAGAAATATTTCTGTAATTTTAAGTAAACTGCATCCCGATGGCTTGAATTTCTCATTTAATTAGGGTTTTTGCATCCCTAAAGTCTTCACTGCAGCTTCAGTTCGCACTGTGTTCTCCCTCTCCATTTTGTTCAGAGCCTATGGCTTTTCTGGAGTTGGCCTTGTACAGATCTGTTACATCTTCTCTCCTCACAGTGGCTGAGAGCACATGAGGCAAGAATTTCTTTGGAGAGGCCTTTGATGGTCTTTGGTTTATGTTGGATTGGGGAGTTCAGTGGATGAGCATTCCCTGGGTGCAGTGTCCTGCAGCAGTTGCTTTGCACTGGAAAATACTCGCTTATACTTACCTGCCCTGATGTTTCTGTGCATCTGTGGATGTGGAATGCAGAAGGATGCTCCCAGGGAGGCTCTTGGTCCCGGCTTCAGCAAGTTCCTTGTGGCCTCAGATCTGTCATCCAGATGTCCATTCCCTCTGACAGGACAGCAGAAGGGGTGGAAGGTCAATCCGTGGTTGGGAGGGACAGGAATAACAACGGCACTGCTGTGTGTGAATTTACCAGCCCTTTCCATGGATGTACTGTTATAAACAGTGTCCTTTGTTTTTATTTCAGTCGTGTTTCACACAAAACCTGCTTGATTATAGATGAGAGTGTGATGCCCTGAGGGTACAAACTGCTGTTTGTGTTCTTGCCCTGATGGAAGGTCTTAAAGGAGTCTCAAAGGTGCTCTTGTAATAGAAATTAAGTTTACTTAATGAATAGTAAACACTGCCAGCATGAGTATCTTTTCTTTTTTCTTTCTTTGTAGGAAATAATTAAGCTGTTGCCCTTCCACAGAATATTTTTGGATAGACTGGAAGAGAATGAAGCCATCGACCAGGACCTGCAGGCGTACATCCTTCATCGGATACACAGCAGCTCGGAGATCCAGAACAACATCTCACTCAATGGCAAAATGGACAACACTACGTTTGGCAAACTCAGTTCTCACCTCAAGACCTTGAGCCAAGGATCCTACCTGTACTTGAAACTTACTTTTGATCTCATAGAGAAAGGATACCTAGTTCTAAAAAGCTCCAGCTACAAAGTGGTCCCAGTGTCCCTGTCCGAAGTGTACCTGTTGCAGTGCAATATGAAGTTCCCAACACAGTCTTCCTTTGATCGGGTCATGCCTCTCTTGAACGTAGCAGTGGCTTCTCTGCACCCATTAACAGATGAACATATTTTTCAGGCCATTAATGCAGGTAACATTGAGGGCACTTTGGAGTGGGAGGACTTTCAGCAGAGGATGGAGAACCTTTCTATGTTTCTTATCAAACGTAGAGATATGACGCGAATGTTTGTTCATCCCTCTTTCCGAGAATGGCTTATTTGGAGAGAAGAAGGTGAAAAAACCAAGTTTCTTTGTGATCCAAGGTAAGCAAATGCTCTGAGAAATCAGAGCTTACCAATATGTTACACTATGCTGTAACCTGAATCATTTTATTTTACGAGTTTACACATGGCTGCAGTTACCTGGTTTTGCTCTGTGTAAACCGTAGGTCTCTACATTCTGTACTGATCACCTGAGGTCTTTATGTTGTTCATGGAAAGAAACAAGCACACACCTGACTTGGCAAACCTAACAGGCATCTTTAGAATGAGATGAGATGTTCCTCAGAAGGCCCCAGGCTGTCTAAGTCAGACCAGGGGCAGGTTACTCCTGCCAGCTCAGTCCTGGAGAAGGGGAATCATAATCACTTTCTGCAAAGGTATCAAAAGCACAGGAAGTGGAACATAGGAAGTAGAAAGATGAGTAGTGTGGATATATCTTTTGCAGTTGCTGCTTTTTCAAGTTGTGCTCCTTGTAGTTCTACTAAATGTTTTTTTGAAAACAAAATAAAGAGCAGAATTGTTCTGTAGTGATTTTGGACTGTAAATGCATCTGTAATCTCTATCCTGACAGCAGCTGTTTGGCCATACCATGTCAGTATGTGAAGAGTAAGGTTGCTGAGACTGATATTTTTCCCCGCGAGAAGAGCTTTGAAGTGAAATGTGGTTTTGTGAAGCTGCTTTTAATTGACTGACCCTGACAGAAGGTCCAGGTGTGAGGCCATTACAAAGGAAATTGGGATAATGGGTCTCATGTTCTCTTGTATCCCAGCACTACAGCTGGGATAATTTTCCTGATTTCATTAGTGAGAGCGAGTTCTCATGTTTTCTGAAGTGTGGAACAGAGGGGAGGGGAGAGGAGAAACACAATGTCCAGGAGTTATCACTTTTTTCTGTGCTTTGAAGAAAAACATCAGATCTTCACCCTCTGGAGTTTTGGTTAGACCATTGGGATACTGACCCTCTTGTCTGAGCCCTCATCATCAGTTTGCTGTCCAAAGCAAAGGCGAGTTGGCTCTGAAGGGTAACATTCTCACTGCTGGTCTCCCCAGAGAGGAGCCCCTCCCAGCCCCTCCATTTTTTTACACAGGGCTCCAGTGAGGCATTTGTCAGAGCACTTAACCAGCATTGCAGTAATGACCTCCCCAGCCTGTCAGGCCAGCACATCAACCAAGCAGCTTCCTTGACAAATAACATAAAACATTTTAGGGAAAGACCCAATCCTTTGTGACTGGTGTGTGGAGAAAATGGTTCTTGCGGCACATTCCTCTTACACTTGTATTTCTGAACTGAAATTCTGCTCTAATGTAGCGCTTCTTTCTGCCCAGATTTAATCAGAAACTTCCATGCAATTATTTTCCATGCTTTTACAACACTAATAAAACGTTTTATCCTTCTGCTGCTGCTGAAGGGGCTGTGAGCAAGACAGAAATGAAGTGATTTGCCCTGACAAGGCAGTAAGAGAGCTGTAGTCAGATATGGACCCCAGAAGTGAAATTACTTTATCCAGGTTTAAGTATAAACATATGAGTTACTTGTCTAGACTTGCTTTATAGTCAGAGGAGAGAAATTAGAGTGATTCATTTCATCCTGAGCTAAAAGGCTGCAATAGGTCAGATGAGGAGTGCCTGGGAAGCATCTCTTCCAGCTGAGTTATGAGGAATCTCAGGGTGATGGGCTCCCCAGGAGATGTCTCCAGTATTGACAAATAAGGCTGGATGAGGTGAATCTCTCCAGGCTGCTCCTCTACCCCACACATGGGGCTTTGAAGCAGATTCACAGGTTTTGTTCTCTTGTACAGGAAAGCTAAGGTGGGGAAAAGATGCTCTCAGTGCTGTGGCCTGTATGAGTATCCCAGTTTGGGCTTTTGCCTCCCAGGGTGGCACTGGACCAACCAACGTTGTGTGTGCTGGGGGTGGTGGCTGAGGGAAGAGGATCTTGGTGCTGCATTGGGATGTCCCAGCATCCATGGGACCAGAGCTAAATGAAACATTTTAGATCTTCACCTCAAGCACTTCACCTCTGGCTTGGTGAAACCAAACCTCACCTAATTTTAGGGGCCTGCCATCCAGATGTCTGTTGCTCAGGCAGTCACTCCCATCTCCTTGGAGCAGTTTGTCTGGCCTGTTCCAGCTGCTGGCTGAGGGGAGCTGAACCCAAAACCCCGGTCCCTGGGCTGGGCTCCAGGGTCACCAAGGCATGGACATGCTGCTCCAGGGGGGTGACCTGCACGAGACTGGAACTTGGAGGAGATGGGGAGCAGCAGAGGTGGTGCCTTTGGCTTAGGTTTGCTCCTGGTTGCTGTTCTAGGGCAGTGGGTTGAAGAACAAGCCTTTTGTGAACCCACAAGGCCATTTCCTCACCTCTTCCCTCCTCTTCTACATCCATAAACCAAACCTGTTCCTCAGACCCCAGATCAAGACTCCCTGCATGGATAAACATGGAGCAGCTATCCAGGCAGAAGGATCCTGCTCTCATCTAACACCCAGGAGTTGCCATGGTTTCTGACAGAGCTGTCTTTTAGCACAATACTCTGTAGGTATTTTACCTTTTCCTTTTTCTCTCGGGATCACATTGCAAGTGGAGACCTTTCCTACACAAAATTAATGTTTTTATGTATTATCCAGCAAAATGACAGAGTGAAGGCTTTAGAGCAAGATTAGGGGTTTTTGTTTTATTTTGATGGAATGCTGAATCTGATTGACAAATAACAGACCTCAGTGTAAAGATAATTCATTTAGAAAGTTTGGAGAAAAAGAAGTTGGTGAAAGTGATATTTCTAACAATTCTGGGATGCAACAAACAGCTTTAAATGGGGAGTTGGTCCTTGCATTACACGTCTTAAGGTCTTAAAAATTACCCCCAGTTCAGTCCTCCATATAGAGCTCACTTGGGCATTATGGTGCATGGATTAATTTATTTTCTTCCTCTTTTTTATTATAAGACTCTGAAAAGCTCTTAAAATACACTCAGACTGATTGTTAGCTGAAATGATCATGTGTTCACCAAAACCTAGGGTGGGTCTTAAGTGTTTTCTCCATATCCATGAGGGATGGATTTTACTCAGCAAAGCAAAGGCATTGTTTGAATTCAAGGTGAGGCAGAATAATGGGTTTTATTTGAATTCCTTATATATTAGGCACAAAATTAAAAATAATGCAGTGCCCATTAGCACCCTGTGGGGCTAGAGATGGAATAATCAGGTTTTCCAAGTTGGTTGTCAGCAGCACCATCTCTCAAGGGGCTGCCATCATTATTTAGCATTGCTTTACACTTGGAATTACCTCTCTTAATGTCTTTTTCATTGCTCAAGAATGCCACTCTTGTAGCTCAACAAGTGGTGTAGCTCACAGTGGGCTGAGTGCCCCCAGGTACAGGTACAGGTACAGGCACAGGTACAGGCACAGGTACAGGCACAGGTACAGGCAGCACTCAGCACAGCAGCACAGCCACAAGGGACACGTTGTCAGTTGTTTTGCCATCCCCAGCCATGGGCTGGGTGCCACATGTCACCAAAATACATGAGGTCAGGTTATTTCCTTGCCCAGCCTGCTGTGTGGTCATCTGCACTTGTGCAAGGCCTGTGCTAAGTTAGTGCAATTAATTACCAGATCACCATGGGATCTGTTCAAGATCATTTCCACAGCTTTAATTTTGGCAGAAGTGTGGAATGTGGTAGAAGTGGTGGCTGAGCTGTCATTTGGGGCAGAACTTCTACACCCATTGCACAGGAGCAAGAGTACAACATTTCTCCCTCTTTTAATTTACCCCTCAAGCCATATTTAGTGAGTGCCATATTTGTCAATCACAGAGATGAGTCCATCATCATGTCCTTCAGTAAACTGGAGAGGCAAACCCAATCTGTTCACCAAGTATGGAGTGCTGACTCTGAGAATAAAACTTCTAGGCTTCCCATATGTCTTCCAGAATATATTGTTTTGATTGCATGACTTGGAACCCAGTACATTTTGAAATGTAAAAAGAATGGGCAATAACTCAACAAAATGAGTGTAGGAAACTTACCGTGTGCAAATTCCACATCCTCACAGGGGATCCTCACAGTTTCTTCCCAATATCCCATCTAACCCTGTCCCCTGGCAGTGGAAAGCCATTCCCCCTTGTCCTGTTACTCCAGACCCTTGTCCAATGTCTCTTTCCAGCTCTCGTGGAGTCCCTTTCTTATCTCATGCAGAAATCAGAGTTCAAAAATAAATGACTAAAGCCATTGGTAGCAAGCTGGGGATCTGTAACAGGGATTTAGCAGTGCAGTGAAGTGACTTTTCTGCAGGTTTGCCCCTGAACTGCAGTCAGAGCTGCAGCTGCAGTGTCAGTTGGAAGAGATGAGGAGAAAAGGCAGACAGATTATAAATGATGACAGATGAGATGGAGAGCAGATGTGATCACTGCCACCATAAAGAGCATCAGTTGTTTTAACTGGCTCATTAGACATGCAAATCTCAGCATTGGGATGCAGCAGGGGGGTTGAATATATTTAGTGTCTTAAGTTACTGTCCTCATAAAATCTGCTCTTTTTCTTTTCTTCTGGACTTTAAACTTCTGTCTGCTGGACCATTTTCACATCTAAATGGAAGAAAATATTCACAGAATAATCCATCCTGTGGCACTGAGCCACCAAGAAGAGAGGAGTGGAGTTAATCTGAAACTGATCGAAGCAAGAAATGTGACTGAATTACTTCCTGTTATTTTATTCCTCAAATCTTAAGACCCACTTTTAGAGCAAAATCATCTTCCAGCAGTGCAGGAGAGAGTAGCCTTGACTGTTTTGCTTGAACTTTTTTTTATAATGTGAATTTCTTCCAAGTTAATTTGTAATTATAACATCAGAGGGAAACTGCATTACAAAAAAATCAATAAACGAATTGAGGTGATAAAGTGCTCCTTCAAGAGGGGCTCCTGGAGCTGAGCTTGGACTTTCTGCAGGGCAGACATCCAGATACCCTTTTTCAAGGGAAGAGGCTCCAGGCTTTGTCAGAGCACACATCAGTCTCTGCACTGCAGTTATGACATTACACTTGGCTGAGCTGAATAAAATGAGAATACACATCTTTTGAAGATCAGATTCACTGGGCACAGTGTCAAATCTCTTGATTTTGGAATGTTTTCATGGGATTAGCTGGAAGAAAGAAGATCTGGGTGTAAATCAGGCAATTTGGACTTTGATAGGTTCAGAAGTGAACAGGACTGATTCTCCTTTATTTTTTGTCTTTTACTCTGGTGCTGCAATGCCTTAACATTAGTAAGTAATGGAGTAATTTTACACCTTTTAAAATCTTTTTTATCTGAGAACTGAAAGAGTTTAGATGACACACAGATCTGGGAGCTTTTAATACTTTACTTTGTGTTTAATCATTCTCCTTCACTGCTCTTTGGTCACACCAGTATTTTATCTGTGAGACTTGTCCTTTTCCATCTGTGACATGAGGAATGGGGTCACCTGGGGACTGTGCTTGAGGTACCAACATCCTGCATTGTCTTGCTCTGCCCCAGAGCTGTGTGTGACTCATGTTTGGGTGGATAAGGGAGCAGTTGGGTAGGGATCAGATCCAGCAGCTATTTATAAGAGCATGGAGTGACAGGACAAGGGGGAATAGCTTCAAACTGACAGAGAGCAGGTTTAAGTTGGATATTAGGAAAATACTCTTTCCTGAGAGGGTGGTCAGGCCCTGGCACAGGCTGCCCAGAAAAACTGTGGCTGTCCCATTCCTAGAAGTGTCCAAGGCCAGGTTAGACAGGGCTTGGAGCAACCTGGGATAGCAGGAAGTGTCCCTGCCCGTTGCAGGGGGTGGCACTGGATGGACTTCAGGGTCCCTTCCAACCCAAACCATTCCATAATTCCACATAAGCTCATGTGCAGCCTTCTCTTACCTTCCTTAGAGCTGCTGTAGGTGTGCATTGGTTCGTGCTGTGTAGGGTGTTGGAATGATTAGAGATTCATCTTTATGTCTTTTTTACATATATAAATATATATCTATATATGCTTACATGTCTATAACTGTGCATCTGTGTACACCCTGTAGATACACACACACACACACACACACACAGGTATGTGCCCATCTAGGCAGACTCCTGACCATCACAGGAGTTGATGCAAGCTCGGAGAGCAGATTAAAGCTGCAGGAGCTGAGCTGGCAGGGCTATTAATTTTTCACACACACAAAAAAAAAAAAGAAATCTTGCATTAAAAATAGAAAAATCTCTGGTGATAAACTCTGCAGTGGTGAAATTCAAAGCATATCATTTCACTGAGCTCCTTGATGTAGAAATCATTACTGCCACTGTGCTGTATTAAAGAAAAAAAAAAAGCCTGTGCTGTTGCAGTCTGGTTTAGTTTCCAATTAATGTTGACAGAACAAGTATTTATCAACCAGATGAAAGCCAAAGTCTGGGAAGCATTGCAGAGGTGATGTATTACTCACAAATACTGTACTTTATTCTGGAGTGGTTCGTACATGCCTTATTCATAACACCAGAGTCATGTCTATAATTAAATTTAGGTAAATACCCTTCCAACTGCTGCTGAAAAGCAATTTAGGAGCTGACTGTGGAACCCAGACTGGTGTGTCAGGCGGGAGTTTCACTTCAGCTCTTGCTGCAAAGAACAGGCGCCTCAGAAGCTTCTGGATTTTCAATTCATGCTTAGGATTAATGCAGTTACAGGTCCATTCAGAGCCTTCCTAAACGTTCTCAAAGAGTTTTCCACCAACAAGCAAAAACCTGGTATTCTTTGCTTTCCTGTGATGTGGAACACAGGCAGAGGGGTGTGGCTGAAGAGTCCTTGTGCTCAGCTGCTCGCAGTCTGGAGCAGAGAGATGCAGCTCCTCATTCCCTGCCTGAGGATCTCCCCAGAAAGGGAAGGGGCTGATGGCTCTGAATCATGGAATCATAGAACCTTAGAATGGTTTGTGTTGGAAAGGACCTCAAAGCCCATCCAGTCCCACCCCCTGCCATGGGGGGTCCCAGGCTGCTCCCAGCCCCAGTGTCCAGCCTGGCCTTGGACACTCCCAGGGATGGGGCAGCCACAGCTGCTCTGTCACCCTGTGCCAGGGCCTGCCCACCCTCACAGGGAATCTTGTTTTCCTAATATCTGATCTGTGCCCACTTTCTGTCAGTTTGAAGCCGTTCCCCCTTGATCTGTCACTCCAACCCTTGTCCAGCTCCCTTGTCAGTGACCTGCAAGTTCTTGAACTTGCACCACCAACCTTTGGCTGGAGGTGAACACCTTGGCCCCTCTCCAAACCCTTTGCAGCATTGTGAATCCAATGATTTATTGGGATGGACTGAGTGTATTACAGCAATTACAGGTTTTCATAATCTGACTGAATAGGACTGGGTTCAGTCCAGCAATTGCTGTTCCGCTTGACCTCCAGTGGTATCTGGCAGCACTCAGGCTGTGCTTCCTAGTCACTTGTTCCCTTCTGATCTGTTTCTCCTTCCTTCCCATGGGCATTCCCAGAGGTTAACCAGTGTAATGAACAAATGCATTTGTCTGTCTCCTCCAGTAGGAGACCTGATGTTCTCCTCCCATTCCAAAGAGGGGGAGAGCCAAAGGAAGGCAAGGCAACAAGCTGGGGTTAACTCAAGGTGCTATAACCACTTTCAGGGACCTTCTGTGGTCCCAGCTTTTTGTGTTTCGTCCCTTCTGTTGGTGCTATACAGAGAATTCTCACAGCACAGATGCGTGGGGCTCTGCCCTGTGCACGAAGGCATCGTGATGGATTTTCAGCACTCAGCTGAGGCATCAAAGCTGTGTTGTGATGGGCAGAGTCACCATTTGGAAAGGCTTTTCCTCCAGTCATGGGAAGCATGGAGCAATGGGATCCCGGCACGGGCCGTGTGCCAGGCCAGGGTGTGGAGAGCAGCTTGACAGGCAGAAAAATGGGGGTTTCTTCAATTTCTTTTTATGGCCAAGTCACCCTCAGAGTGAAAGTACTGTCAGTCAGTAAAAACATTTCAGAAAAGTTATTTGAGTTGATGGTTCCTCTATAAATGGAGCTGCATTTGGGAATGAAGCACAGCAGAATTCCCCACCAGTGCAACAGTTTATTACCTGTAAATGGGATGTGGTGCTCTCTCACCTGTCCAAACCTGGGGATCAAGTCCTGCCTCATAAGAAAAATATGATTTGTTTTTCATCCCACTCCTCCAGCAGGCACATTCGTGTCCTCCCAGCAGCACCAGGGCTGACAGAGCATCACTGGGCTCTGCACACAGAAATCCATGTGTTACTGATCCAAAAGGAGGTTCATTGGCAGGGCTTGGGGGGCACTTTGCCAAAAACCTGGCCAGGGCATTACAAGTCATTCACTTTTTTCCTAAGTTTATTTTGAGATGGACAGTAATTCACCCTGAATGGGGATGAGCTGGTAAATCCCCACTGCTGTGAAAGCTTCTGTCTTGTGTAATATTTACTAGATGTTTGGCCATCCAAAGTATTTCTTTGCTTTACCAGACAGGGATGAGCTAATAACATTTCCTGTCCTTAAAAGCCCTTTTAAAGCCACAGTTGATATCATATTTTATTTTCCTTGGCTGGAAGGAGTTTGATTGCTTTTAGTGCAGTCACATTTTTATGTACTTCCAGAAATGAAGTGGCTTAAAAGGACTCCCTTGGGAGCAGCCAGGGGCCTAAGGAAGAATATAATTTTGTTGGTAAAACCAAAAAAAAACATCACACAGACCACTGAGGTCCCAGTGTGGAGCCTCTCCGGCTCCTGCCCTGCTCACTGCATCTCCTGCTGTGGCATCCACGTGTGCCTGGGGCACCTGCAGGAGCAGGTATTTGCTGATCTCACCCAGAAATGGTATTAAAACTTCACATTTTTGCATCACGTGTGTTCTGTGTGTCTGTGGAGAATCATTTTCTCGCATCTTTGAGAAGAGTCAGCCATGTTGAACTTGCAGTGTTACAAGATGGAGATCTGTAAATGTCTAAAGGTTTAAAAACTTCAGTAAAAATCACCTTTAGCAACAGAGGTTATTGTCTGTTTATTCTACTTTGTCTTAAACAGGACTCCATGTGTAGTTCAGCCAATTTGCTGTGGTTGTCATTCTGGTAGAGCCTTGCCAGAAGCATCTTTATAACTGGAAAAGCTGGAGAAGGTGTTTAGAAGGAGTTTTACAAAGAAATAAAGTTGTTTCACTCCACGGGACTGTCCACAGGGTAGTGAGTGCAGGTGTCATTTAAAGGACATTTTATCTAAAGTGTGGATATTTTAAATATGGCATTTTCTAGTGACTTCAGGTTGGTTACATGTTTTGCAAATGTAGTTCTCCTCTGCAAAATGACTATAAAAGTAAGTCTTCAGCTTTCATGACATTGTACCTCTGGTGTTTCTAAATTTACATCTGCTCATAGAAAATATGTTGGGGTTTTTTGGGNATTAGCATTTTTGTCCTCAAAAGTTGTTTTGTTGCTGCAATAAGAAATACTAACATACTTTTTCTTCTGATTTTAGGAGTGGCCACACACTTCTTGCCTTCTGGTTTTCCCGACAAGAAGGAAAATTAAATCGACAGCAAACTATTGAACTGGGACATCACATTCTCAAAGCACATATTTTTAAGGTAACAAAAATTCAAATGAAGGTTTACACCAACCTCATCCCCAGCACTGGCAGCACTCGGCCTCATCTTGTGGGGTTGGTGTAAGAAGTGTGATTGCTTGAGGCTGCTTGAAGCGTGTAGAAGTGAGCTTTAGAAAATTGGCTATGGTATCTAAGAAATGCTTAAAATTAAACCCTCCTTCAGACAGTAAATTCAGCAGATAGCCTCCTTACCTAAAATTGCCCTTCTACCATAAGATGCTTCTTTCCCTCAAAGATAAGTCTGTAGCAGCATCTAGAAAAAAGGAAATCTTTTAAAAGGAGTGATTTTGAAGAATCCAATGCAAAATTTAGGTTGTAAAGGGAAAATTTGATGGTTGTTGAAATTGGCTGTTTGGTCCATCTTACTCTTCACACAGACATTGAAGAGCTGGGTAACTGAAAGGCAAACTTGGATGTGAGAATCACTGTGACCCATAAACTAAGTATTGTTTTCATGCTGGCCCAGGCACCAGAAGGTGGGAATGAGAGGGTGGATTTGTAAGGTCACAGGAAATACAGAATTTCTTGCAACTGTTAGGACCTGTGGGTGCTTAGCACTAGTAAAAACAAGGCTGTATTTTTACAGGATCTCTATATGATTTTATAGACTTAAGGGCTTCGGCACTGCAGTTTCTGTTCCTAGAGCAAACAGGTGATTTCTGCCTTGTGTCAGTCCTGTTAGATTTATTTATGGTATTCCCTGTGCCAGATTCACCACCAGGTGTAGCAGCAAAGTCTCCTTGTTTGGGAAGGCGATGGCTGGGGCCAAAGGGAAGAACCCCAGACTGATGCATTACCCCTCAGGGTATCAATTTCAAATTTTCAGTTACGTTCCCAAAGCCAAATTCAGCCCTGAGTTTACTGTTCAGCTGCCATTTACATCTGAATCTGGTTCCAGACCTTCTTCTTGTCCATGGTGGTAATCAGTAACAGGGATTCAGACTCTGAGCAAATGACAATTTTCATTAAGTGGACAAGTTCCCCATAGATTCCAGGTTTAATTGAGCAATATTTACAATAGTAGAAAATGCCAGTTAGCATATGACAAATGTCAGTCCAGCCTTCTGTTCCTTATCACTCAGCAAAATCCTTGGGTTTACAGCACTGCAGGAAGACCAGTGTCACAGTGACTGATAAGCATAACAGAATGTTGTTTACAAGTTACTACAAAGTTTTGAAAGGGTTTGAATTAGCTGGATTAGAAATTGTAACTTAGTCTTTTGCTTTTCCTTGAATAGATTTATTTTTATTGCTTATTTTAACAAGTGTTTACTGAGGATTTGTGAGTGTTTACTGAGTGAAACAAGGGCTGCATTAGTTTCTGGAGGAGGCACTACACTGGAATATTGCAGACCATATTTAAGAGCTCGAGCATTCTTTAAAGAAAATATTTCCAAGAGTACATGCACAGACTTTGCCAATTGTTACCAACTGTATTTGTTTTTAGACAAGCATTTTTCCCATTCAGGCTTTTCATTCTGGCTGATCTTTTGCTGAAGCCATTACCAGTGTGGCCTTGGGTTTTCTGCCAAGTTGGGAGTGAGTCAGGTCATCAGTTCAGGGTGTTTTTCCTCAAGTTGCCATGTTACAGCAGCAGACACAAAGATCTTTCTGCAGACACAAAGGTCCTAATTTTGAAGGTATTTATGGAGGCCTGGTGCCGTTATAATTCCATTTTATGTACCCATCAGGAAGACAGGAGAATATTAGACCAGAGCTAAAGTGTTTTGTCCAGCCAGGGAGTACTGGGAGCTGCATATAGAGGCAAACTTTGATAAAACAGCACAGAAAATTTATTTATCCTTCTCCAGTCCTTCCTGGTTTGAATCCACTGGTACCTTGGTAAGGTGATAATGGAACACTTGGAATTTCCAGGTGTAGGAAAAGTAAGTGATGCATAGACACAAAGTGCTGACCTGACACATGGGTGGGAAGACATTTTCATGTTCCCATCCTCACTTGCTGGCTGAGATCTGATGGTTTTGTCTTGTCTTTTAAACACAAACATCCTCAAACAGTTTAGGGAGGAAAAAAAGAAAGTGTACAAATGTTTTAGTCTTCTAAATCAGTTGCCAGTCTTAACAGGAGCATATGGAAAGCCAACTTGAAAAGCCTGGCATGGAATAAAAGGGCACAAAGAGAAATGTGCAGTTGTGATACAAGAGGATCCAAACCTCAGGCTGACGTATGTTTTGCAAATCAGCCAAAGAGAAGGTTTTCATTTCATCTTAAATTAATTAAAATGTCAGTAATACAGCATTGGATGATGCTTGGAGCAATCTGATCTAGTGGAAGGTGTCACTGCCCTGGCAGGGGGATGGAATGAGCTTTTTCTCCCTCAACACAAGCAGATATTTTTCTTGATTTAGGTCCCTGCATTTTAAGGAAACAAGTACATGGAGTTGTTATTTATAAGAGCTTGTCTAATCTATTGCTTCTTTTGGTGATAAAACCATTTCAAGTGGCAGATCTGTTGATGGCCAGGGCGATGCTGCAGATTATCTTTCACACAGAGGAATCAGAGGTTGCAGCTGAGTCCAGCAATGGGCTGGGATGATTCCTGCACATCTTCCTTCAGAGGAAACAAATCCCACCTTGTGCTGCTGGTTTTGTTCCACCAGCATTATCCCAGTCCCAGTCACACAAACTGGAACTGGGACCCTGCTGTTTTGCAGGGGTGGAAGTGACCACCCGGTGTGCGAGGAAGTGGAAATCAGGGTTTGCATATCAAAACAGAATTAAAGATGCCTGTGTGGTTTCCATGGAATCAGCAGCTTTCATGGGAAATCAGTAGCAGAAGGGCAGCATTCAGGGCATACTCACAGCGTGGCTCCTGCTGGAGTCTCCATCCCACCCCTCTGCTCTTCCATCCAGCTGTTCGCTCCCATCTGTCACCTACAGAGGAATTAAGGCTCCTTCCATAGGAGGGAGAAAGCTGCTTAACGATGCTCTGCCAACTAGGGATGCTGAATGATATGTCAGACCTTCAATATATTATGTATAACCTGATCGTAGACACCCAACTACAAAAGTTGGAGACAATCTGGTACAAGATACCAGGGCATACTGCTCAAGGTTGTTGTTGAAAGTTTCTGAACTTACCTTATTGTGAGCAGATGCTGTGTACTTTATTAAAAAAGAAAAAAAGCAGTAATCTGTGCTCCTTAACATGACATTTTGTGAGAGTATTGAATGGATCTGGTTGCTCACAGTTTAATCCTGCCTTTCCTAGACCTTGGAGATGGCTACATTACCTTTACAAGTAATTTTCTGCAAGCTTATTAACTGATCATGAAGGTTAGATGTGGCAAATTGTCACATTATCTTGAGTGTAGTCATTATTGTCCTAAAACTCTTTTGAAGTCCAGAGACCCAGGAGGATCTGCCCAGTGTAACTGAGCAGATTTGTAAGCTTGGATCTAAGTTACTTTCTCTTTTTCAGGGTCTGAGTAAAAAAGTTGGGGTATCTTCCTCCATCCTGCAAGGGCTTTGGATCTCCTACAGTACTGAAGGTCTTTCAATGGCTTTGGCATCTCTGAGAAATCTCTACACCCCGAACATAAAGGTACTGGAGGAGGAGAGAGAGAGCTGGGGGGTTCAGAATTCACACAAGAAGCTCCAGCACTGGGCAGTGGCCATGCAGAGTATTCACTGGAGCTGTGTCAGGTGTCCCAGCCAAGCTGAGCAGCTTGCAGGGTGTTTGTCCTGAGCTGGGGAGAGACCTTCAGTCAGTTGAGATTTTTTTACCGTTTGGGGTGATCCATCAACTCTGCTGCTTTGACCAGGGATCTTCTTTTCATTGCAATGAGCAAATAATGAGTTTGTGCCTGTGCAAAATGGGATTTTTCCTTCCCAAGGCTGTGGAATCCAATAACTGATGTTGCAACTTGACATGCAAAGGGCTCTGGCATTGGCATGAACCCTGAGGTGACTCCAAATCCAGCAGCACATGCTCCTGTGCTGGTTCAGGCACTTCTTTTGCAGTGGTAAGATGAATGTGGTGACTTAGGTGAGCCTGTCTCTATAGCAGAAAGGATTTCAGACAGATACAGGTTTGGAATTCTTTTCTCACACGGAAGGATGTTTATCCCAGGTCCTTCCCAGGCAAGGTGAGCTCAGTGTCTGTCCCCGTGTCCCTTCCTTGTCACTCTCCAACATCAGGGGGAGCCTTTTCCACTGGTGCTGAGTGCCAAGGGAGCTGTGAAATGGGACACAAACCAGCCCTGGAGAGGGATCCCATGGGAAGGATGCTGAATGCAGCTGTCTCCAGCTGTGTGTTTTGATTCCCCATCCTCACCATGTCCCCAGCTGCTGCAGCAGGGCTGGAGTGACTTTGTTCCAAAACAAAGGGTGGCTGCACCCTTCAGACCACTTCCCAGCCACTTGGGAAATGATTAAACTGCTCCATTTACATCAAATGGGACCATCTATTGGGCAGATGTTTTTACTCAGCATTTTATGTTCTTTGCTGTTTGCTTGGAGATGTGCTGAGGGCCCTGGTCCGTGTTTTGGTGTCGCCCTGATGATCAGCTCCTGTCTCTCCACAAAGCTCAGCCAACAGCTCTCCTTCTCTGCACAGGTCAGTCGGCTGCTGATTTTAGGAGGAGCAAACGTGAATTACCGGACGGAAGTTCT
The DNA here is from genome assembly GCA_013400955.1 of Drymodes brunneopygia. NCBI lineage: Eukaryota > Metazoa > Chordata > Aves > Passeriformes > Petroicidae > Drymodes > Drymodes brunneopygia. Next base: position 39,447 of record VZTZ01031079.1, read on the forward strand.
GAACAACGCCCCCATTTTGTGTGTCCAGTCTCACCTGGGATACGCAGAGATGGTGGCTTTGCTCTTGGAGTTTGGGGCCAATGTTGACGCTGCCTCGGAGAGCGGCCTGACCCCGCTGGGCTACGCGGCCGCCGCCGGCTTCCTGAGCATCGTGGTGCTGCTGTGCAAGAAACGCGCCAAGGTAACGCGGCCACTGAGCCTCTGGAGCTGACCCAAACTGCCCTGTCTTTGTTCAAGGCTGGCTGGGAGCTGCAGGCAGGACGTGGAACGCTTGCTAGGGAACATCCCCCTGCAGATGAAGCCAGGAGGCTGCTTTTGGTGTTCTTTTTTCTGCTAAAATCTAGTGGGTATAAAAGTCCCACATTGGCACCAACTCCTGAGAGTCAGTAATTGGTGTCTGGAATTCAGGTCTGAGGTAGGAGCTGCCTAGTGACACCGCACTGGTGACCTCTATAAGGATGTTCTGGAGAAATCCTTGCACTTCACAAGGTTAAAATGGCAACACTGCTTTTCCAGCACAAAACATTCTTTAAATATCTCCCTGAGACACATTTTCCAAAAATTTTCATCGGACTTGTCCTAGAAAAATCCCCTTTGTTTAGCTTTGTGATGAGTGTTTGGAGTTTTAATTGTATATAATGAGTCAAGTTGAAATACTTCGTTGAAGAAGAAAATTATGCTGATTTTTGAAGTGGAGCCTCCTGGAAACAATTTGTGGTTTCTGTCTATGTTTAGTTTCAGTTCAAAAGGCAAAATATGGGTTTGCGTAGTTCTGGTATGGATGTCAGGATGACTGAGGGACTGTTTAGATCTTGCTGGGTTGTGTTGCCTGTAATAATGTGAGGACGGTATGAAGGAAAAAAAGAATTTTGCTTTTGTTGGATATTTTGAGAGAGTTTAGTGACAGAAGTCCTGCCACTCGTAGTTTTCCTGGAATATCCCTAACAGTACTGAGGAAATAAGCTCAAAACACAGCTTGGTGTAGTTTGAAGACTGAGATATTTGCAGAAAATTGCAGTACTGATTATTGCAGGAGTTGAGGAAGGAGAAATATTGATACATTATTAATGTGAATGTGTTACATTAAATATTCCTCATATGTATTATATAACTGTAATTTAGTAGTCAGGCCCTGGCACAGGTTCCTAGAGCAGCTGTGGCTGCCCCATCCCTGCAAGTGTCCAAGGCCAGGCTGGACGGGGTTTGGAGCAACCTGGGGTAGTGAAAGGTGTCCCTGCCCATGGCAGGGCAGTGGAATGAGATGGTGTTTAAGGTCCTTTCCAACCCAAACCATTCTGTGATTCTATGAATTAATATTAAAAAAATACGTTATTATAATAATTCTTGACAATTAATTATTATAATAATGATAATAATTCTGTATTTTTATGACACAGAGTATGTTGCACAGCACAGAAGGGTTAGCCAGCCAGGAGGATGATAACTGACCTGCCTTACTTGTTTTCTCCAAGTCCCTGCTGTTGGGATAGCATCTAGAAATCCCAGCTGATGTATTCAGGTGTCAAGTGGAAACCATGCCCCAAAATAAAACCTAATAAGTTCTTCCAGGGCTGTCAAGCACTGCCTCTATTTCCTACTGATTGTGCCTGCACTGGGTGCACGTTATGGTGTCTGACTGCAGGCTGAGGCAATTCTGGGACTCTGAAAAGAACTGGTACTGGGAAAACAAGTTTGTTTTCCTTTTGTAGATAGGCTAAAGGAGATGATACCAGTGTGTATAATTTCAATGCAGCAGAAAATTTGAATGCTGGACTTCAGGATACAAAGGAAAAAGTATTTTTGTAGTCATTGAGTCTGAAGAAAACTGAAGAAACCTAAAGAAAAGTAATGATATCTTCCCCAAAGCAAACATTTGTGGCCAAGACAATGCTGGAGCCTGGGACGTTGCTTTGGAAATGTTTGTTCTCTGGTCATGGAAGTGATAGTTTACCAGAAAAATGCACATTTTGCATTTGTGGCGTTATTTTGAAACCGGGATTGGAAACTCTGAAGAAGCAAAGATGTGTTGCCCATGATTTTGTTTAATTGTATTTTGTCATCTCTTTTCAAGGTGGATCATTTGGACAAAAACGGGCAGTGTGCCCTGGTCCACGCTGCTCTCAGGGGACACTTGGAGGTGGTGAAGTTCCTGATCCAGTGTGACTGGAGCATGGCTGGGCAGCAGCAGGGAGTGTTCAAGAAGAGCCACGCAATCCAGCAGGCCCTGATTGCTGCTGCCAGCATGGGCTACACCGAGGTAGGACCTGCTCTGCCTCTGCAGGGAGGGAAGCCAAGGGTTGGTCCTTTCCTGCCCACTCACCAGAGAACATCTGGAGGTGGAGGCCAGAGTACTTCTGTCCTGTTCTTCCTCCCTGTCCCATCCCAGTGTTCACAGATTCCTTGGCAAACCCTGTGGGCAGGGTAGGCGTCCAGGAGAGGAAGCATAACAAGCCTTTAAGTTGTCAGAATAAACTTCTGGAATAAACTTTTAAGCAGGGATAAGGTGGATGGACAGCATGTTGCCTACACCACTTCACCAGCAGGGATGGGGAGTGTGAGAACATGTAACTTTGGACTGTGTGTTGGGGGAGAGAAGAGCCAGAGAGCTTCCTCCTGCCATCCTGACAAAGATTTATGGTGGGGAAAATGATGTATAGAATAATTCAGGTTGGAAAAGACCACTGAGGTCATTGAGTCCAACCATTAACCCAGTGCCAAGCCCACCACTTGCACTAGTCCCTTCTGCAGAGCCACAGTGACCCATGGCAGCCCCTGTTCCTTCTCCTTTCCTTGAGAATGAGTTTCTTTCCTACCAAATACCTCCCCTCAGCCTCACCTCTTCCAGGAGATGCATCCACTGCAACCACCAGGTCATCTCCAACAGAACAGACACAGTTACAGGGAACTGGCCCTACCAAGTCTCATCATGTGCCATCCTGTCAAGACACTTGGCTGGGTGTTTTTGCTTGCACAGGGCAGCAGGTTCAGTGATTAATCTCAGGAAAAATATTTCCTTGATCTCAGGGTGCCAGGCAGAGACTGTTCCCTTCCCTCTGTGTATTCCAAGCAGCTGGTGTGCTGGTGTCAGCAGTTCCTGTATAACACACTGAGTTCATGATCTGACACATTGTTTTGTTTCAGATCGTCTCCTACCTGCTCGATCTTCCAGAAAAAGACGAAGAGGAGGTGGAGAGAGCACAGATCAACAGCTTTGACAGCCTTTGGGGAGAGACAGGTGATTTCTGTAGAAGCTGTAGCTTCTTTGTACATGTTTGTGTTTGTGTTTATGGCCTCTCAGTCCCCTGGTGCACCCCTGATCCCTGGCATTGTTCTGATGAAGGATCAGTTCCTCTGTTTTGATTCCAGGTGATTTACAGGTGTCAGCATGAAGCTTGCACTCAAGTAAATCAGAGAAGTTCAGGTTTTGAAGATCCTGAGCTTCTGCAGCTCCTGGCTCTTGAGAAGAGCGTGAGACATGGAGCATTCTGACCAGTCACTGATTTCTCTGAAATATGAGATGGACACACAATTCTGCTTTTTCTCTCTTGATATTGGGCATCTTTATCCAAAGCATCTCCCTGTTTCTCTCTCCCCCTCCCCATTACATGCAGCACTATGATTGTTTAATTATCCACTGATTTTCTGTAAACTGCTCATTATTTAGCATGGGTAATTTTAAAAATACCCTTTTGGGCAATATTGCATTTCTGCAATAGGTGAAATGCATTCCTACTTTGATAGGTACAATACAGAATCCATTCTTTCCTAACTTCTCACAGAAAAAAAAGGACAATTATCCACCCCTTCAAATCCACTAGTCTCTCTTTCTTGAGACATTCCAACTTGGAGTTGTTACCTTTTAACTCCAGAGACCTCATAAATATTATCCTCTGCCATTTGTACCCAACTCACTTATCCATTTGCATCACTGGTGAGGTTCCTGTCAGGTTAATACACCCAGGTAATGTTCCTGTCTGGGGAATGGAGCACAGGTTGTGATTCTGTCAGCTTTGTTTAAAAATGGCACGATCCAAGGGGACAGGGGCTGGCTGGAGTGTGGCTCAGCCTTTGCTCAGGTTGTTTCTGACTTGGAGGAGGCAGGGGACGAGCAGGGTTTATTTTGTGCTTGTTTGTACCTGTATCTTAGAAAGTGTGGCCTTGTTGGAGCCGTAGGATGAATGGAGTCTGTCAGAGGGCATTGTCCTGAGCTCTAAAGGACAAAGCTTGAGGGATGAGGTGTCCTGGGAAGGAGCCTGGCTGGGCTGCTCTGGGACACTCACAGGGCACTGGGAAAGCGCCAGGTCCTGCACTCATGGGAATGTAACAGCAACAAGGGCATCAGGCCATTATTAGAGGAAATAAAGGCAACAATAAATAAGCAATTTCAAAGTGCCCCTGGAGTGTCATGGGAGAAAAAAGAAATTGGAGGTGGAATTAGCCCAGTGGAATGACTGAGCATTGGTGATGGGACAGCAGCTTTGTATCAGTGACTCACAGGATGAGGGGGTGACCGGTCCCCAGATGGATCTTCCAAAAGGGTCTCTGGTGTTTGGGTCACAAGGACTATCTTGTGAATAAAACAGTGATCAGATCCCTCTAGAGTGGGATCAAAAGCCACTCAGATGTCTCCCTGCAAACAAACCTCACAGGCAGCATCAGGCACTACCGATATTCCTTCCCTTCTCTTCTGTTCCCAGGTAGCTCTGACATTCCCAACCTGCCTGTTTCCATCTCTGTCCCACTCCTCTGCCCCCAAAATGCCAAAAGCTGGACTAACCAGACATCTAGGAGTTTCTCTGTCAGAAAGGGGTTTCTGAGTAACTGGGACAGTTGGGAATGTGGATTTGTGATTGACAAATCACACACAAACTGGGGAGCCGTCTCAAAGGAATATCTACTTATACATTAAAATTGGTAACAGGTAAGATAGAAAAATGAGCTAACCACCACTTGAAACAACTCTGTAAGTTCATATGAAACTCAAGACTCTCTTTCACATAACTGTATTATTATTATTATTATTTTCCAAAAAGTAAATAGAGAGTTTAAATAAATTTGGAGAGAAATGCAAGTTTCCACCTAAAAATAGCAATCTGCTCTAAAAATCTGAATTCTGGCTTGCCTGGGTTTTGATACTTGTTGCTCATGTCTCATCTTCCACAGAGCAGAGCCAAGTGCCTGGCTCAATGATATCAGCCTGATATCATCCAAATGGCAGTGCCAAGTGACATCATAAGTTTAGGAATTGCTGACAGCACACTCTAGCCAACTCCAGATGGAGTATTTCCCCCTGGGAAAAAACTAATATCAAAACCCAGCAGAAAAGTGAGTCACTTATGCTATCTCCATCAGAGTTGGAGGTGCAAAAAACCATCTCCATCAAACTGTTTGTGTTGCTGCCAGGCTGTGAAACAGATACACGTGCTGGATAGGAGCAATTTAATGATTCCTTCTCCAGATAAAGTTGTTTTTTCTGCAAGAAAACACAGCAGCAGAAGCAGAATATGCTGTTGCAGATCCCTTGTGTAGGAGGCCGTGGCTTGACGTTGCTCGCAGACGGAGATGGGCACATCCACCCCTGAACCCGGTCTCAGGCTCTGTTTGAGCTGTTTTGAGAAATGCAGCAGTTGTTGTGTGGTGTTTGTGCCACGACTTGGTTATTGCACGGTGAGTAGTCCTTCTGGCACCACGTCCTCATGGAAAAGCTGCAAAGTGAACGTTCCTGTTTACCAGTGCAGGATGCTGGTTGCTGCTCCTTGGCTGGGCTCAGTGGACTCACCTTGGTTGTGCTGGGCCATGGTAGCTCTCTAGCAGACAGTAAAACTTCAAACCAGCCCATTTTCCTCCTCCTTACTTCCTCCTGGAGGAGCAAGGTCTGGCTGCTCAGTAGCACAGGAGCTTTTGAGCTTCCCTGAGCAGGAGCTGCAAAGGACAGGCTGGAGCCATGTACCCACACCACTTCTTGGACTCTGAGGAACAGAGCAGCAGAAAGATGTGTCAGTGCAGGCAGAAGGGAGAAATCATGGATCAAATCATCCCATTTCAGTAAAGTCTGCTCCAAAGAACATTTCCTAGCAAACACCAAACACCAGAGTGATTTTCAATATTTTCATTGTTGCAAACAGAGGTAATTTTGATGTAAAATATGTCAGATTAGCCTGCAACATTTCAAGTGCAGGCAGGTTTAGAAATAGAACCCAGCAGCCCTGCATGCCGATCCCTCTGCCTCCTTCTATATTTGTAGCTTACGTTTAAAACCCACATGGATCTGATTATAGATTTTGCAGAATGTTCTGCTTGTGGCAGCAAAATGATTTTTCTTTTAACTCTTGGTGTCTCTCAAACCCAAGAGAAGAAAACTCAACCATAATGTGGAAGAGAATTGAGAATTAATTAAATCCTCCAGCATTAACAGTGTTGGAGTTGGAAACCCATCAACACCTTGTAATCAGCCAACCCACAGAAATGTACTTCAAAGAAAAAACAAGCGACATCAGTCAGAAATAGACTCCCACCTTCTGCTCCTACTCCTACCAGAAGCAGCAGAGTGTGGAGCCAGTGGAGCTGTGCTGAAGTGCACAGAAAGTTAGGGAGAGGGAGGAACCAGAGAGTCTAAAATTAGTGCTGAAACGAGTCATCAGCAGGTCCTGAACTTGGAACTATTTTCAGATTGAATGTGTGTTCTCTAACTCAACCACACTTCTGAGTTAACAGAGCACATTTGTAAGGAAAAGAGCTCTCAGGTGTTGCTTCTACCACCTGTAATATGAGCATATGAAAATGAGAGAGATTTTTGGGTTTGCACAAAGACCCTGGCTGGTAGGATCAGCCCTGGCCAGAAACAAAGCCCAGAAATAGTGTTCTTCTTGGAAAACAGGTGAACAAATCCATCCTATTTTACTTCCCAGTTGTTTCCCTGGTTTCAGACTAAAGTGGAATATGGAAAATAAAAGTCCTCCATCTGGATTACACTGCTCTGCGCTTGTTTGGACAAAGAAAAGCCTCAAATGTGACTGACATCAGTGGCTGGCAGGATCTGTCTGTGCCTCCTGCTTGATCCTTCACTTGCTCCCTTGTAGTTACAGTGGGATGAGGCAATGACAGGTTGCAGAAGTTCTTGTGTTTTCTCTGGATATTGTGGCCCTGCTCAGATACTTTCGGCCTCACAGCCTATGGCTTTGGCAGTAGGGAAAAGAGTAACAGATTCATGATCACATTTCTTTGCAGCTGAATCTGAATCTAAGTCACACCTTTAACCTCAGTCACATTTGAACCTCAGACACTCCTTGAACCTCAGTCGCAAGTGCCTGTAGATCATTTTATTCTTAGTGGGGTTCTCATCCCATTTCACTGTGACTTGTAGAAAACAATAAAAGCTGATTGTCCCAAACAACCTCTTTCCGTGACATTATGTAAACTTTTCATGGAAGAGTTGGCCTTTGAGGTAACTAAAATGATGAGAGAGGAAACTGGAGCAATCCAGCCCATTTTCTTCATTAGTTTTGCCTGCCATGAGATAAGTTTGGCATTTCAGGCCCCATCACTTTGGTATCCAGCATAAAGCCCCATTTCTGGACAGGAGAGCACTCTGCTGAGCAGGCGGCTCTGTCCCTGACTGCTTTCCTCTCTGGTGCAGCTCTGACGGCGGCGGCGGGGCGCGGGAAGCTGGAGGTGTGCAGGCTGCTCCTGGAGCAGGGCGCGGCCGTGGCGCAGCCCAACCGCCGCGGGGTCGTCCCGCTCTTCAGCGCCGTCAGACAGGGCCACTGGCAGGTGAGTGGGGTCCTGCTGCCCTGGGGTGGCCGGGGTGCTGGGTCAGGCCATCCCTTCTGTCTGGCTGGAATAGGATGGAGAAGACAGGCCCCAGCTCTCTTGGGGGACGGTCAGAGCAAAGAGAAGTGACACTGGCGCTTCAATCACCCCAAGTTCTGGCTGGCTGCAGATAGCTTTGCTTAAGTACTGTGTTACCATAGAAACATGGAATGGTTTGGTCTAGAAAAGATCTTAAAAGACCATTTAATTCCGTGCCCCTGCCATGGGCAGGGATACCTTCCACTATCTCAGGTTTCTCCAAGCCCAATCCAGCCTGGCTTTGGACAGTTACAGGGATGGGGCAGTCACAGCTTCTCTGGTTATATCACCGTTTGAGAAGCAGACGGGATGCTCATGACTTAGAAGAACATTTTTTCTGTCCTTATACCTCCCTTCCTTTTCATAATCATCCATTCAGCAATCCCAGAGGGCACCATGCCTGGAGGGGTGGGAGTTTTTAGAATATGTGATCTGCTCTGCTCTCCCTTGGCTGTGGCAGCTTCTTAGCTGTGTCTGGGTGTGTAAGCTGTGTCCTGGTTCGTGTGTTGCAGATCGTGGATCTCCTGCTCACGCACGGCGCTGACGTGAACATGGCAGACAAGCAGGGCCGCACGCCGCTGATGATGGCTGCGTCCGAGGGACACCTGGCCACTGTGGAGTTCCTGCTTGCACAAGGTTAGAGCACGTGCTGGGAGGTGTTGGGGACCAGCCGTGGCACATCCCGCCACTCCAGCTCTGGCTCAGCTGGAGTTTGTGATGTCAGGGTGTGGATTGTAATCCCATGGCTGGGAGAGCAACACATCCAGCTCATTGGAAAACAAGGCTGGAATGGTCATAGCCTTAATCTTGTTTTGTTGTCTGCATGGTGCTCTCAGCCTCAAAACCACCCATTTGATTTAGCAAATAACATAACCACAGGTGCTTTGAGCAGTGGGTTAAGATTGTGCCCTTGAACCACACTGAGATCTTTCCCCTTGGACAAAAATGAACACAGGGTGTGATTGAACTGTCGGCACCACTGCAGAAGGGCAGCAAGGCAAGAGCTGGAGACGTATGGTGACACTTCCATTTTAAGCTCTCGTATTGTTGCCCACATTTTTGACACCAGCACCAGCAGGAGGGTAAGGCCCCAACACAGGCAAGGATTTGGTGAATTTGCTGAAAATAAATCAGAATTATTTTGAAGATAAATCTCCTCTGTACCCACAGCTTCCCCTGTGCTCGGTTCTTTCAGTGGTGACTCTCCTTCACTGAGGGTTACTCAGCCAGCAGGAGCATGGAGCAGTTTTGCTCATTCCTGCTGTACCTGCTTGAGGTGAGTTAGGACAATTTGCTGCCCATGAGAACACAATCAGTTCTTATTGCTGCAGTTCCTTAGAGACCTCTTTGTCTTTTATTTTGGACGAATAGCCAGTGTTGGTTTGGTTGGGTATTTATTTTTTTTTCTAGAAACAGCATTTAATTGTTGTGTTGATTAAAATGGCTTTGACAATCCTGCTCAATGTTTCATTAAAATCAAAGTGTGTGAATCATAAGCCGCAAGTATTAGTGTGTTGCAAAGCAAATCTCATTTGACTGTACTTGATTAACACAGTCAGCATTTGTAAGCCCATTTTATTTGCAAAGTTGCAGTCATCAATCAGTTTGAAACCCAGAATTTTGCAGTTACCTGTGCCTTAACACTCGGAAATAATGGGGGTGAACAGAGAATTAAACTTCCCTGGTAGCAGGTCTGCTAAAGCTGATATTTATGCAGATCTGTGTGACAGAAAGCAAAATAATTCCTCAGGCCCATTCCATTTGGAGGGAGCTTGATTCTGAATCTCGTTTTCCTGCAAAAATCACTCCCTTGATGTTTTCCTACCTGAGCATCATCCCTTGGGGGTCACCCTGCCTGGGCACTGCAGGCTTTGGGGGCATTCTCTCTTCAGAACACATCCCACACCCTGGCCACTCCCTGCAGCTTTTTGATTCTCCAAATGTCAATCTTTTGTTTTTGACTTGAGCTGGCTCATTGTGCCTGCTGGATAATTAAATCACCAGACTAGATGGAAGCAAGAAAGTTTTTATGATTAAAGTGGTGAGGCCCTGGCACAGGGTGCCCAGAGCAGCTGTGGCTGTCCCACCCCTGGAGTGTCCAAGGCCAGGCTGGATGGGGCTTGGAGCAGCCTGGTGTAGTGGAAGGTGTCCCTGCCATGGCAGGGGGTGGGACTGGATGGTGTTTGTAGTCCACTTCAACCCAAGCCATTCCATAAGGAACTCTTGCAATTTTTTTAGGGAAGGAGCAGCCCAGCCCTTCCCAGAAGCAAACTGGGTTTATCCAGATGAAATCCTTCCTGCTGCAGGATGGATCAATCCCATGAGATCACCTTAAGCCACTTGCCCTCAAAACCATCCATTTGTTTCCTGTCTGGCTACCTCAGTGCTAAATAGGTCAGAGATCCCTGAAGGATGAACGATGCCTTTGGAGTCAAGCAGAGGCTATTTTGGGAGCCAGAGCTGCCTCTGCAGCTGAGCGTTCCCATGAAGGTTGTGCCCAGCCTGCCTTCAGGCAGCCTCTTGGCATCACTGTTGTCTGCTTGCTTAGACCTCCAGCTGGCACTGCTCCAGGGTGCCCTGGAGTCTGCCTGTGTCCCCCTGTGCTGTGGAGTGTCTCCGCTGGATGGGAAGTGAGTGGGAAGGTTGAGTGATGACTTGGCTTGCCAGGCTTCCCTCTTACTGCAGGAGCTTTCTCACCTGCTCCAGAAGAGTCACAGGGAAAACACAAGAGAAGACTTCGATGCTTTGAATACAAGAAAATATCTGGTTCAAGTAAGCAGGAATTAAACCAGGCTTTATCCCGAGGAAAATTTAGGCTTGGGTCAGCTCCAGATCATCTGGAGGGGCTTCCCCAGAGCTTCAGAATGGCTTCTGGGTGCAGTGTGGGCAGCATGAGAGAAGGCTGGCAATGTATTGAGGTGCTAGAGTGTGTCCAAAGAGTAAAACAGAGCTGGGGAAGAGTCTGGAGCACAAGAAGTTGCTGAGGGAGCTGGCAGGAGCTCAGCCTGGAGAAAAGGAGGCTCAGGGGGGACCTTCTGGCTCTGCACAACTCCCTGACAGGAGGGGCAGCCAGGTGGGGGTCAGGCTTCACTCCCAGGGAACAAGGGACTAGAGGAAGCAGCTGGGGGAACAGTTGGATTCAATGATGTTAAAGGTCTTTTCCAACCTAAAAGAGTCTGTGTGGTTCTACATTGTTATCCCTGTGCCTGTACCTTGCAGCCCATGTCCCACTTTGCCATTCCTGATTGCCCCAGACACTGTTTGCCTCCTCCCCAGCTGGTAGTCCACGCTGTGTTGAGAGCTCTGGCCGGAGGTTTCTGAATACACCTGGAGCAAACATTCCCGTGCTGTGCTCCTCCACAAACAGGTTGTGCCAGCAGGGAGACCTCTCAGTCTGCTCTCAGCTGAGCAACCTGTGCAGACCAGGGTCGTGTCAGCTGGGATGAACAGGAATGTTTAGGAAATTCACATCACTCCCACACTTGCTGAACGTTCTAGAGGCCGGGAATCTCATGCTGGGAGGTTTAGAGTTTGCCTTCAGGAGGAAAGCACTGCAGCAGCAATTCATCCCAGCTGCTGGCAGGAGCATCCCGCAGGTAGCTGCAACTCCTTGGAGGAGCAGAGCTGATACACATCATCTCTGCACACTCCAGAGCCAGAGCCATGGCTGTGCCATGGCAACAGGACTTGTCTTCATGCCATGAAGAGGAGTGTTCACTTAAAGCAGCTGTTCAGCTCTCATATCCGTATCCATGTGCGCTGTGGAGCAATACTGACCCGTTGGTGTGGCAGTGCCATTTCCTCATCCAAGAAAGCATCAAGTCCCCCTCTCCTTGGCTTGCAGTTGGCAGTAGTGTATCCCACAACGTTGTATTTATATTGGGTAAAGTTCAGGGAGAAATACTGCTGGAAATTGTGTACTTTTGGGCAAAGGGGAGGGGAGTGAAGAAGGGAAAATATGTGCTTTTTTAGGAGAACTGAGCTGGATTGACTTAATTCCCCATGGTGACCTGCTGAAACAGCAAAATGGTCTTCATCTCTGACTCACACAGGCTGGAATGGGGTTGGATTAAGTAAAAAAAAAAGTAGTTAAAAAAGTGATGTCTCAGATGAGGGAGGTCAGATCCACCATGCTGCTCAGATGTTTGCCAGGAAAGCCTGCAGAGGTAGGCGTGAAAAAGTTTGCAGCTTGGTGTGAATCAACTCATTTGCCACAGTTCCCATCAGTGTATTTGAAGTTGCCACAGAGGGTGGGATCTGTGGTGGGAGAAACGTTAATAAAGGAATCAATAATTATGTACAGAGCTGTGTGAAAACAAGCTGTCATTGCTGAGCAGAGGGTTTGTGGTAAACAGTGTTAAACAGCGGAGAGCCCTGAAGTGAACTGCTGCTTGTTCTTTCAGGTGCCTCCATTTCTCTGATGGACAAAGAGGGTTTGACAGCCCTGAGCTGGGCCTGCCTGAAGGGCCACCTGCCCGTGGTGCGTGCCCTGGTGGAGAGCGGAGCTGCCACGGACCACGCGGACAAGAACGGGCGCACGCCGCTGGACCTGGCGGCGTTCTACGGCGACGCCGAGGTGGTGAGTGCCCTCAGACAAAACGGGCAGGTGGTGTCAAAGCCACAAAATCCTACAGTTCAGCTTGATGTAGCAATGAACAGCTGGAGTCCTGGCCCTCCAAATGGGAAGGTGCTTCCACAGAAGCTGATCAGAGAATCCCAGAACAGCTTCAGTTGGAAGGGAACTTCAGGACCATCTCGTTCCACCCTGTGCCATGGGCAGGGACACCTTCCACTATCCCAGGTTGCTCCACGCCCTGTCCAACCTGGCCTTGAACACTTCAAGGGATGGGGCAGCTACAGCTTCTCTGGGCACCCTGTGCCAGGGCCTCACCACCACTGCAGGGAAAGATTTCTTCCTAATATCCAGTCAAAACCTACTTCTTTTCAATTTAAAGCCATTCCCCCTTGTTCTGTCATTCCAGGCCCTTGTCCAAAGTCCCTCTCCAGCCTTCTTAGAGCCCCTTGAAGCACTGGAAGGGGCTCTGAGGTATTCCTGGAACCTTGCCTTTTCCAGGCTGAGCAATCCCTATTCTTCCAGCCTCCATAACAGAGGTGCTCTAGCCTTTGGAACATCTCCATGGCCTTCTCTGGACTTACTCCAACACCTCAATGTCCTTCTTGTGCTCGGGACTCCAGAGCTGGATGCAGCCCTCCAGTCTCACCAGAGACCAGATTGGAGTAGAGGGACAGAATCCCTTCCCTCAACCTGCGGCCCACAATGTACTCTCAGACCCTGTGGAGGTGTCTTGAGCCCATGCAGTGGAGAAGAACAAGCTTCTGCTGATCCTACATCCCCAGCAGTGTGTGGGGGTCTCACCCAGCGACAGAACTGACTATTGGGCTTCTCATTGCAGGTTCAGTTCCTGGTGGACCATGGGGCCATGATCGAGCATGTTGACTACAGTGGGATGCGGCCCCTCGACAGAGCCGTGGGCTGCCGCAACACCTCCGTTGTTGTCACCCTCCTGAAGAAAGGAGCAAAGATAGGTAGGGACAGGGGGACACTGCCATCAGCTCTGTGCTCGGGCAGGACTCAAGCAGTGGGGCTGGCATCCTAAAAAACACAAGTATAACCCAGAGGCTGCCTCAGCCCCAGCCGCTGCTTCGCACTCCGAAAGCAGACGGCGAGTCAGGATTACTTGGTTCTCTTTAGTAAAATGGGGAGTTTATTTTTTTTCCTGTTGTATTACTTAGCAAAAGTTAATCAATAAACAACTGTTTCTTTGGCAAGGTCTTTCCTCTGGTAATGCTTTTTCTGTCTTTACTAGTCTGAGTTGCCAAGTGTACTCTGTCCCTGCCTTGCTGTGAGCTGCTGCGTTCACTTGCTCTGTGTATGCTTCCAGACCTCAGTGTTCCTGCACTGCGCCACACAGCTGCTCACGTTACGTTTTCCTGTGAAAGGGGATTTTGCTGGTGCATTGGCTTCCTTGCTGCCTGCCTCTCACAGCTGCTTTTTTCCTTTTCTTTTTTTTTTTTCACCTTCATCCATTTTTTCCCCCCTCTCTCCTACAACTTTTTGTTTTCTCCTTTCTTTGAAGGTTGTCAGACGTTACCGAGTCGCCCACGAGGTATATCTCATTGCTGTCAGCATCAGCTTCGATCTGATAGCTTTGTCAGCCTTGCTTTCTCCTGTTTGATTTAGCCTGCATGCGTCCCCAACACCTCTAATCTTTTAATTTACCTCACCTTCAAATAATTTTTTTAATGACTGTTGCAGAGAATAACTTGAACTCAAAAACTAATCTCCTTCCCCCAAAATGTACTGAATCTACTTATAGAATATTGTTGACTTGTTCTTCACCCACACTAATGAGTTGTCCTCAAATTTTTGCCACCCCTTCCCTCCCAGTATGAGTCCTTGAGATACGAGCTGGCTCTGCAGAGTGGCCCCTGTGCAGAGCCAGTGCCCCCAGCCCAGTGACGCCTTCGGCACCAGCAGCACTTACACACGACCTTTCCTTTGTCATTTTTTCTGCCTTAATGGATTTTCTACTCTAGTCTTTCACATCCTGTGAAGCTGGGAATCACAATCCACTTAACCACAAACCACCTCTCAACAAACAGATTCCCTAGTACACTTCCATAGATTTGAGTTTAGAAATGCTTTTATGTAACCACTCTGATTTTTCCTTTAAATACAGTTTGCTCCCCCCATCCCAGCCTGTTCCACATTCAGCACTGCCCTCTTGTGGAAACGGCTCCATCCTTTCCCAGACCATTGGGATTAGCCTTAATGACTGCAAAGGAAAACCATTGCAATGGGGATGACATTAATTTAGGTGCCAGAGGAATTGTCAGCTCAATCCTTTGGAGCACTCTGCCCTTTGACCATGCCAAGTTGTTCTCTCCAGCAGAAATTCCCACCCCAGGGTATTTTTTCCACCCAGCTTCCTACCACCCTTGCATTGTATGAGTTCTTTACCCATCATGCATCCTGTACACTACAGGTCCAGCAACTTGGGCAATGGCAACCTCCAAACCAGACATCATGATCATCCTGTTGAGCAAGCTGATGGAGGAAGGAGACATGTTCTATAAGGTGAGAAGGGTGGGTTTGGGAACATGAAACAGAGGCAACTGGCAGCATCACTTGGTGTGAGGTTTTGGCCATGTTAGGTCAGTGGTTGGTCCTCCCCAGCCTAAAAGATTCTGTGATTCTAAAGCTGCTGCCTTAACCCATGGCAAGTAAAAGCTCCCACTCAAGCGTTCCTTGTGTTCTGAACCGTTTGGTTTTGGTTAGTGGGGTTGGAGAAGGGGGGATCGATTGCCCAAATCTGTAATGAAGCTGAAGCAAAGCCAAGTTGCTCTGGATTTGAGCCAGCACTTCATTTCCTCTTTAAAAACAGCAGGACCCAAGTGTTTGTTGGGAGTGCTGCTGCCATTGCATCAGGTCTGGCAGCCTTGTCATTACCTAGTGGGCTCACTGATGGGGATCAAGGCAACAGGATAGAAAATCCAAGAAAAACTCCTGGAATAAACTTCTTTCAGTGAAAACAGATTGTCAGGACACTGCTGGCTTTGTCATGTCCTTTAGCCCATGGGAGACATTCCACTGTTACAGTTAGGGAGTCTTTTTTTGCTCTATGTTTGTTTTAAGCCAGTCTTTCAGACCTGGGGATTTGCACACACATAGAAAATGTGCAAGTACAACAATGATTCACTGTAAGGTTCTAAGGGTGAAGCAGAATATATGCAAAGCTGGCATTGTAATAGCAGTTATCTGCCAGAGATACATGATACAGCTGAGAAACCTGAGCCTACAAGTTTTTAAAACTTGCTGTTTGTAGCTGCAAAATTTGTGTCTGGGTCGTGAGGATCTGTGTGTGTCCTAGATCCCATCCTGCCCTCTTTCTCTCACCCTGCCTGTCGGCTGCCCCCCTTCAGGGTGCACATCATCCCATCCCAAAATTAGTTACCCAAAATAGCAGAGATGAGTCACCTTTGAAGGTGACTGTTGCACACCAATAATTATAAACAGAACCCAGTTAACAGACTTACGTGTAGAGTTTTAAATATCTGAAGTCCAGGGAGGTGAATCTCACCCTGTTTGTCCAAGTTCAGAGCCATGGTAGTGCCATAACATTTATCTTTGCTATTGGAGAGGCTTCTCTGAGTCCCAGAGCTCCACCCAAAGTCCCACAATATGTGTTCCTTACCCTCCTGGATGTGTATTAAGCTTTGGGTGGAGGGTGTTTTCCACTGATCACCCAGCTCAAAAGACCATCCAGCCAGGAACCAGATGGAGTTGTATCGAGTTAACACCATTTCTCCATGTTTCCTGCTGTAGTGTGACAGCTCTGTATGAAGTGGGAGATCTCAACTTGCACAAGACATCTGCCTTTCCAGCTCAGATGTTCCCTTGATCAAATGTTCTGCCTTTCCTTTCTAGGAAAGAGCTAAATAGTGAAGTTGTGCTTCCTTAGCCACCTAAAACATTGGTGGGGCTGGTGAGTGAGCTCTCTGCAGGGAAGTAAACTCAACACAAGGATGAGTTTTGACATGTTTTCCTTCTAATAGAAAGGTAAAGTGAAAGAGGCTGCCCAGCGCTACCAGTATGCTCTGAAAAAGTTCCCCAGAGAAGGGTTTGGAGAAGACCTGAAAACCTTCCGTGAGCTGAAGGTGTCGCTGCTTCTCAACCTCTCCCGGTGTCGAAGGAAAATGAATGTAAGTATCCCCTCTTTTCATGGCCTTAAGCACAACCCGACAGCTTTGTGCCTCTGCAGAGACATGTCCACCCCTGATCGTGCTTTGGCCTCTCAGATCTCTCCTTTCTGTAACCTGGTTGTCCTTCACAGAGCACTGACATTTTATAATTCCAAAGCAGTAATGATTTAATATGCATTTCAGATGATTAAAAATTCATTGCCATGTTTATAGCTCTTTGAATTTTTTATTACTCCCTTTTGAGGATGATGTTCACATCGTCACATGGGGGTGGAGGCATTTTCCAGATTTCTGGGGCAGCAGTGAGGAGGAGCCAGGAGATGTGCTCCTTTGAATACTAATTAATTTCAAATGAAGGAGCATATGCTTAGGGGGTTAGCACTTCCCCAGGGCAGTGACTCATCCAGAAACACCCCCACAAGACTCCCTCTCATCCCAGAACTTCCAGATCCCTGTCACTCTCCTCACTCCAATCTGGCAGCATCCAGCAACCAGCTCATGCAGATGCCTGTTCTGCCAGCCTTCCCTGACTTGGAGTGCAGGGGCTTTTGCTTCCACAAATTAAAGTCCCCATAAACTCAAAAAGAAACATCACTGAGGTCATGAACTAGCAAAGGTTACACTGGAGGGGAAGGAGCTTTTGGGACACCTTCATTTGTTTTTCTGTGAGGAAGAAAGATGGAAAACAAGGGGAGTAAAATCTTAATGCTGGTGAACAAACACAGTTTGGAGAAAAAGTGTGAACCTTCTCTTTAAACCAGCCAATTCACAGCTAAGCAACTCCAGCTCTTGTCTGCCCCTGGAAAGCACCACACCCTCACCCCTCCCACACTGTCACCCTCTCCCTGCTCCCAAACTGTCCTCCCCAGGTGAGCTGTCGTGGAGAAGTGAGGAGCAGTGGGACTGATAGGAAACCTTTACCAGGCAAGTCCTGTTTGCAGCTAATGCAGCCCTGTCCTTCACAGGCAATTTTCTTCAGCCCCTTGAAGAATGTCAGTGTGTTCAGGGAAGCAGAAGGGCATGGGAAAGGTTTCCTATTGCTTTCAACTATGGAAAAAAATCGTTCATGAGATAACATTCCAGCCTCTGCAAGACCAGATGTTTCCTCAAGACTGTAGGTTGTTGGAGAGGGATTTACATGCACATGTTGGGGACACAGTGAGGTTTGCTGGCCTCTGTGGGTGCTGACAGAAACTTGCGTTAACCACGCCTGAGTCTTTGGAAATGCCATCAGAGCTCCCTGTCTGTAAATGATGTTGACTCCATGTGAAACATTCCAATACCATTGAGTTTTCCATGCAATTTTGTTTTGCTCCCATGCTGTATGTATTTTTATTTCTACATTTATTCAGTTACTTACCTGCACACCTATTCAAATGACAGGATTTTGGAA
The DNA here is from genome assembly GCA_013400955.1 of Drymodes brunneopygia. Lineage (NCBI taxonomy): Eukaryota > Metazoa > Chordata > Aves > Passeriformes > Petroicidae > Drymodes > Drymodes brunneopygia. The sequence goes on from VZTZ01031079.1 coordinate 57,412, forward strand.
TGGCGGAGGAATTTGCCACTAAAGCACTGGAGCTGAAACCGAAATCTTACGAAGCTTACTATGCAAGAGCAAGGGCCAAACGCAGCAGCAGGTGAGGAGGGACAGAGAGCAGGGTGTGAGGGGCCAGTCTCTGTGAGCCTCACGTCAAGGGTGGGCACCCACCGTGCAAAGCCAGGCAGTGCCCCCATGGGAAGAAATGGCCAAGGAACGTTCATTAGTGAGGTCACAAACTTCCTGAACTCCAGAGAAATGCCCTGCCTCATTTGGTGACTTCTGTATCCAAATGTTTTGAGAGGTTTGTCTTAGTGGAACTTTGTCTGGACATACTGTAACACTGGAGACCTATGCACCGAAGTGGGGTATTTAGTTCGACCACAACTTGGACTCAAAGCAGAATGTCATTCATGGCAGACCCATTCATCATAGTGGTCTCCTCTAGCCTTAAAATCTGTGCATCTCTGTCCTGCAGCCCTTTCTGCCCAGCAGATGCTGCTGACCAGCTGGGCAGTGGCCGCAGGCAGGCATTGGCCAGGGAGCCTCCAGCCAGGACTTGTGTCCAAGACATTGCAACCAGCTCCTGGAGAGCTGCAGCACAGGGATCTCCCTTGTTCACCTACATCCCTGAAGGCTAAAAGTTGTGAGATTAGATCCATTTGCGATTCCTAATGAGCAGCAGGGCTGCTTGGGAGTCCTGTTCTCAAGGGCTGGGCACCCTGCCACTGCATCTCTGTTTAATTGGCAGCCAGAATGTCTCACATGGCAGTGCAGGTGGTGAGCCCCTCTGTGCAAACATCCCAGCTCAGCAGACACCACCACTGTGTGACAATCCATGCTGGAGGCAAGTGTAGAGCTGGGCCCCTGGCCCAGCTGGTGCAGGTCCACCAGGTGCTGATGTGGCAGGTGAAGCCATAACCTTCTGTTCCAGAGAGGAGCCCTGCAAGCTGAGCCATACACACACCTCATACCTTTCCTTTAAGGGTCTCCTCTCCACTGTTCCCAAAACATTAAGAGGAACTTTGAGACCCATGTTCCTCTCCAGATGATTTCAGCCTCCCACATACCAGTGTCCTTTCCTCCCTGGGTCTCTCCAACAGAAACTGCCACCACTGTGGCTTTGCTTCTCCCTGTCTCAGTCTATGCCCAGCAGCACCCCTGGGGTCACACAGCTGGTAGAAGAGGAGGCTTTTCCTTATTCCACCTGATCTTTGATGGCTTGTACAAAAGATTAAGCTGGTTTTGGGAGGTGCTGGGTGCCATCACTGATGGGGGTGGGTTTTCACAGATCACAGTCATGCTCAAACACAGTTTTGCTCCAAAGTGAACAGTGTCCCTGTAAATGACAACCTCCTTCCCAAGCCCCCACCTCCCTGTTACTACTCCTAGGCTGGCCTTTCACTCACAAAGGCTTCCCTGGGCTCGCAGCCTCTGGCACATTGCTTGATTCCTTCATTCCAAAGAAGTTAGCCAAATCCACTCCAAAATTGGAGAGACAAGCCTTGCCCAGAGCACTGACCTGTGGGAGCCCCTGAGCTCTGGAGCCAGGCCTGACGCTGTGTGGTCTTGGCATCAGGCAGAAGTTAAATTTTCACTGGTGTAAGTGCTTGTAGCTCTGTCAGAGCTTGTTTACAGCAGCGGTGAGCTGGGCTTGCGGTGATCAATGTGTTGGTGTCCCCTTCGCTAACGCAGAGGTGAGGCTCATGGTGGTGCTTGGGGGAGTAATTAATTAGCCCCTAATGTAAGCTGCAGAGGCAGGCATGTTTGCTAGTCTGGGTTGTGCCATCTCAGGACTGTGTTCCCTTCTTCTCCAGAATTTTCCCTCTGTTTGGATAACATAAATCCAAGGGGAGCCCATAAAGCAGCGTGTGAGAGGTGCAGCGAGCAGTAGCAATCACAGATCTCTCCCACAGTAACATGCACAAGCCACTTTATTCCCCTGGAATCTCTGAAAACTGCTCCATCCAAATCCAGAGTACTTTCAGTTCTCATTTCTTGTTCCTTTGTCAAGCAGGCAGTTTTCAGCAGCCCTGGAGGACCTGAACGAGGCGATCAAGCTGTGTCCTAACAACCGTGAGATCCAGCGGCTGCTGATGCGGGTGGAGGAGGAGTGCAGGCAGGTGCAGCAGCAGCAGCAGCAGCAGCAACAGCAACAGCAACAGCAGCAGCAGCAGCAGCAGCAGCCACCACCACCACTCCCAGCAGAGCCAGAACCCGAAGCCCAGCATGAAGAGCTTTATTCTGTGCAAGATATCTTTGAGGAGGAATACCTCGAGCAGGATGTAGAAAATGTTTCCATTGGCTTGCAGACAGAGTCCAGGCCAAATCAAGGGCTGCCCATCATCCAGAGCCCACCCCCATCTCCAGCTCACAGGGACTCAGCCTATATTTCCAGCTCACCTCTTGGCTCTCATCAGGTCTTTGATTTCAGGTCCAACAGCTCTGTGGGTTCACCAACCAGGCAGGGGTACCAGTCCACATCTCCTGCTCTGTCTCCAACACACCAAAACTCACACTACAGACCCAGTCCTCCACACACATCCCCAGCTCACCAGGGCTCCACTTACCGCTTCAGCCCCCCTCCCGTGGGAAGCCAAGGGAAGGAGTATCAGAGCCCACCACCGTCTCCCCTCCGCAGAGGCCCCCAGTACCGCGCCAGTCCCCCCGCAGAGAGCATGAGCGTGTACAGGTCACAGTCCGGCTCCCCGGTCCGGTACCAGCAGGAGCCCAGTGGGGTCACCCAGCTCCCTGGCAGACCCAAGTCTCCGCTATCCAAGATGACACAGAGATCATTCCAGATGCCCCAGCTCCCCGTGGCCGTGCCGCAGCCGGGGCTGAGGCTGCAGCCAGCCAAGGCACAGATCGTGAGGAGCAATCAGCCCAGCTCCGCTGTCCATTCCAGCACTGTCATCCCAACTGGTGCATACAGCCAGGTTGCCCACTCGATGGCCAGCAAGTATCAGTCATCATCAGGGGACATGGGGGTCAGCCAGAGCCGGCTGGTCTACCAGGGCTCCATTGGGGGCATCGTGGGTGACAGCCGGCCCGTGCAGCACGTGCAGGCGAGCCTCAGCGCCGGAGCCATCTGTCAGCACGGAGGGCTGGCCAAAGAAGACCTTCCACAGAGACCATCCTCAGCCTACAGAGGGGGGATGAGATACAGCCAGACACCTCAGATTGGGCGAAGCCAGTCCGCCTCCTATTATCCAGTGTGCCACTCAAAGCTTGACCTGGAGCGTTCTTCCCTCCCCGCCAACCAGCTGGGCTCTCCAGATGTGTCTCACCTCATAAGAAGGCCCATCACAGTCAATCCCAGCGAAATCAAGCCTCACCCACCGACTCCAAGGCCTCTACTCCACTCTCAGAGTGTTGGCCTCCGCTTCTCCCCTTCCAGCAATAGCATCTCCTCCACCTCCAACCTGACTCCCAACTTTCGCCCCTCTGCTTCAATTCAGCAAATGGAGATTCCGCTCAAGCCAGCCTACGACAGATCGTGTGATGAGCTGTCTCCAGTCTCGCCCACGCAGGGGGGCTACCCCAGCGAGCCAGCCCGTTCCCGGACCACGCCATTCATGGGAATCATAGATAAAACTGCTCGGACTCAGCAGTACCCCCATCTCCATCAGCAGAACCGGACCTGGGCTGTGTCGTCAGTGGACACTGTCATTAGTCCTACGTCTCCTGGCAATCTGCCCCAGCCGGAATCCTTTAGCCCACCCTCTTCAATCAGCAACATTGCCTTTTATAACAAAACCAACAATGCACAGAATGGCCATTTGCTAGAGGAAGACTATTACAGCCCCCATGGGATGCTGGCTAATGGGTCCCGGGGAGACCTCCTGGAGAGAGTCACCCAAGCCTCCTCGTACCCCGATGTCAAGGTGGCAAGGACGCTGCCCGTGGCGCAGGCCTACCAGGATAACCTGTACAGGCAGCTCTCCAGGGACTCCAGGCAAGGGCAGACGTCCCCAATCAAACCAAAGAGACCATTTGTGGAGTCTAATGTGTAAAAGACACTTGTTGGAGTGAGACCCTCATGTTTTCAGCACACACTTCCAAGCTTGATTTCCATGCATACTATTATAATTATTATTATTACTATTATTATTTTTATTTCTCTTTGATAGCTACATGACCAAGTTTCTCCCGTACTTTATGTGGCGGTCAGACAGCCATGCACGTGCTCCAGCCCTTTTGTTCCCCAGCTGACTGTGAAACCAACATCAGCCTAGCCAGTATCGTTTGCCCAATTCCAGCAAAGTTCCAACCAGGATATCTTAGTCCATGGTGCAGGGTGGTCCAGAGATATCCCTATGCAGCAGGAGGTAACCAGCTCTTTTTCAAGAGACAATTGCCTTGAATTTAAATTGGTTTATTTTGTCTCAATGATCTCTTACTCAACTCTGATGGGAATTCCTAGGGAATTCCACAGGAGCCTTTCCCAAGGCTGCATCCACAGGTCCCCGTACCAGCCAGGTTGTTTGGCTTTTTGCTCCAAAGAGCAGATTGCCCTCGGTGATGTGATTTAGCACCAGTAGCTATGCACAGCACCCACAATATCCATTCTGATTCTGCTGGTTTACAGTGCTACCCTTCCTTATTTAACTTGTCATCGGCCAGAAGGGGTGGGGATCACACAGCACTTTGCGACTTTCCAAGTACCTACCAGGTGCCCTCACACTGATTTCTTGGCTCCGGGGCATTTTACAGGCATTGAGGGGTTAAAGTTGACCCTTTGTTATGTGTTTTAATCAGCCAAGGGAACTGGCCAGGAACCTCTTGTGCATGAACTGGGATTGCACTAACTTCTTCACACGGTTGGCAGACTGCACCTCACCCACAGCATTTGCACGGGGCAAGTTAGTGTTGGGACCTTCATCTGGGGGGGATTTATCGCTTGCAAGGAAGAGCAAAAATCTGACTTAGGAAATGGTATTCAAAGAGGACAATTGCAATTCTGAATTTTTTTTTTTTACATTTTTTTATGATGAGGATGTAGAATATGCATGGTGGTCCCAAAGAGGAAGGGTCCTTCTGCAGTCCCAGCCCTGCAGCATCCCTTCCCTCTGGCTCAGTCCTGCCAGGGAGCAGGGGCTGTAGCAAGAGCTATGCTCATCTAACATCCTCTGTTCCCAAAATCCTGGAAAGGGTCACCTTGTTCTGTATCTGTACATGGTAAAGACCATGTGTTGCTTTTTGAGAAGCTGTAGTTAAGAGAGACCTATTTATAATTTATTTATGTTATCTATTTCAGGACATTTTCCAGTTTGGGTTGGGTTTTTTCTATTATTTTTGGTTTTGTAATCAAATGCAAGTCACATCAAGACAACATGAAAAGCAGGGGCCAGTTCCAAAATCCTTTTTATAGGATTTTCAATAATATTTCAGTTATTTGCTAAGAATTTCTTTTGAGGTGGGGGGAAGAACTTCCTTTACCGATTCCTTTATTCCTGGTGGGTTTGTAATCTGCCTTTTCTGTTCTGAGGGTGAAGGGTGGGATGATGGGAGGGAGAGTGATAACGCTGTAGCTTGTTTTAAAGCAAACTAGTGCCTGTTGCCCAATGCCAAACCTGTCTCATATCAACTCTTGGGAGCGGTTCAGTGCTGAGCAGGGAGCGATACCTCCAAAGGGCTACTGCGAATCGATTGCAAGACTTCTTGAACCAAATCACGGGCTCCACCCTCCGCAGGTGTGAGTGAGCATATCCCAGCACCACATCTCTGCAGCTGCACCCATTCATACCAGCTCAGGACAGGGTCCAGAACTCTTTAAGCAAGCCCTGGCTTTGATGGGGCTTTTTTTTTTTTTTCCCTGTGTGTGGCTCAGCATATCTCACTGCTATTTCATTGCCTAATTTGCTCAGAGCAAGCTGGGACATGCACACCTTAGGCCAGGGGAGGCTTGTGTCTCATAGACACATGCAGAGCATTTGGAAGGGGGGGTTCCTCTATGAGTTTTGGTGATTCTAGAGCTCTCTTGGGCCATTTGGTCTTTGTCAAAGCCAGTATTTGGATTGAAATTGGTGTTTCCTTCTTGAGGTGCAACCCAGTGCTGACTCTTTGCTTTATCCCAGGGCTCTGTAAAATGGGGGACTGGGACCCCTTCGATGGGGTGGGTACCCCGTGGGGACACCCAGCTCTGTGCACTGGTTCTCTCCTTGCAAATGGGGTGCGATGGTTTTCTTTCTTCCTCTCGTTTTTGAAACAACGTGCTCTGTTTTGTAAGGAATAACGGATTTCTCCTTCGCATCCCACACGCCCATGGCTGGGAGACATATCCTGGGTCTGGAGCAGCATCAGTCACTTTGCTCAGCGCCTCCCATCCTCCAGCTTTCTGCTTGAGTGAGTGGCTTCCTACCTTTAGTTGCTTCTTTGAAAGGAAAAAGTAACCCAGTTCAGCCCTGTCCCTGTTTTATCCGGCTGAGTGGGACACTCCTGCTCCGCTGCGACGCCAGCAGGGCCTTCCAGGAGCACTGACAGGAGAACTGCCCGTGCTTTGCTTTTGCTACTCACTGCCTTGTGCTCCCTTCAAAACATCCCCTCACAGCACTCCCGTGTGTAACTTTTCCATTTCTGAAGATGTTTTAAGGGAAAAAGAAAACAGCTCACGCTTTTAACACAACCACATAGCTGAAGAAGGCTTGAAACACTGCGGCATGCAGGTTTTTTCACAATTCCACGTGTTACATTTTTCACAGGATTCTTGCACTAATGGTTTTCCATCTGTTCTCTCTGTAAATGGGTGCACTTTACTGTTTGAATTTGTTACTATGATAAATACTGGATATTTAAGCGTGAGTAGTGTCTTCATTAGAAAAATAGCAAAACAGCTCATGTCTCTTATTGTATTTTTCAAAAAAAAAAGAAGAAAAAAGAAAAGAAACGAAGCAATGAATCATAACATTTATAGCACAAGAACTGACTCTTGTATATAAGCATCAACAGACTGAGTACTTTTTGAATATAAAATTATTTGCAGTGGTTTTAAAGCACTTCCCTGGCAATTCTCTTAGGGACAGTCGGGGCAGGATGGCTTCTGTGGTCACCGGGTGGGTAAGAAGCACATTTCTTCCTGGAAAAGCTGTTCTTGCTCAGTCCCCTGTGTCTTCAAAGTCATGATTTGGGCTTTGCATGAGGAGAAGCAGAGGTCATTCTGTGTTGTGCTGACACGGCCCCATTGTGCTTGGGGGAGAACAAGGTCAGATCTCACCCTGAGGGCCCTTCATCCTCTACTCCTAGGTCTAGGTCTGAGAAGCCCAGGCCACACTGTGGGATCACACTCAGTTTCAGACATGGAGCTGTCCTGTACATCTGTGCTATGTATTTAATTACTTTTTGAGTAATTAAGATGCAGGAGAGTGCTGCCAGCTGGTGCCTTCATGCCCTCCCAGCTGCAGTGGGTACCATCTTCAAGCAAGTAGGATTTTGGGTGCACCGAGTAAAGCAGGTTCTTGATGGCATTGAAACTCCAGTTTTTGTTCTTGGGGTGCATGGGGAAGGCAATGCCAAAAGTGATGCTGAAGCTGACCCCTTTCTTCAGCCAACCTTCCCACCAGGTGTCTCTCATCCTCACCTGTGACTGCTCTGAGACCCAGGTGTGCTGCCGCAGAGCTGGAATCTTCTCTCCCAACATCAGGGGTGGGTGTCTGCCCCATCCCTCAGGGGGGATTCATTGGCTGTCACTTTCCTCCCAGGTCAGGAGGATGCTGTGGTCCCAAGGGAGTGGACACCCACATGGTGGGGGGCTCTGCAGGGTCCCCCCAGCCAGGCTGGGGGTGGCATCAGGGGGCTTTGGGTATAGTCTTTATTGGGCATCAAAGTGCTAGGAAAGGGAGGGTTTTACAAAGACACATCCTTTGAGATCTGTCTCCAAAGAAGGCACAACCTGAGCTGCCTTCTCTGTTGTCACTGTTTGGGAGGACTGTGCCAGCTCCAACAATCTGAGACATGTGTCTGTCCATCTGTCTGTCTGCTGTGGCACCAGTGCCCAGCTGGGTCTGTCCAAGCACTGAACTTTTTTGTTATTTTTCTTTAACCTGGCTGTGAAGAAAACCATGTGGCTGGTGTGAACACGTGAGCGTACGCCAACACCGGAGTCATACTGGGACTAGGTCTGGAACCAGGGTGGGTACTAAACTGGGAGCGATTCAGTCTCCTGTACAAAGGTTGCTGTACATTCAGGGTTACCCAGGAGAAGTCTAGCTAAAACCGAAGTGCCAGCTCCGCCTTACCTAGAGAACCAAGCAAGCCAGCGTGCCTGCTCGTGCTCCGCCTTCCTCGCCTGCGGGGGTCCATCCTGAGCTGTTGCGAGCTCCTTGGTGGTTGTACTTTGCTGTAGTCCTGAGAATTCAAGGTAACTCTTCTACAGGGTTATCAGTGTTTACCCAAGGGCTTAGGGAAGAGCTACTGTACCTGCTGGGACCTCTGCAAATCAATGCCTTCACCCCGTGCCGGCTGCGCTGCGCAGGCTGGTGGGGGGTGTGTTGGACACAAAGCACAATGGTTGAAAGTGAATCTGCGGTTTTTTCAGCTTTGTGTGAATAATTGCTGGATTTTCATTCAATCAAACTCTTTTTTCTAATATAAACCACTAAGGGCTCAATTCTTTAGCAAGATGCATTCGTGTCCAATTCCTGACTATACAGCTGGATCTCACCACAGCTGGCACAGACCGACCCAAGAGGTCACAGCAAGTGTGGCCATCACAGTGAAAGCCAACAGACACCCAACCCACCCACCGTGTCCTTCCTCCTGCTCATTTTCTAGCTGTCACAGTACTGGGGAGTCAGCAGCCGGGTCCCGTCTGATGGGGTCATATCCTGTGGTTGTGAAAGCAGAGGGCTACTTTGCCAAAAGACTTGGTCCCTTTGGGTGATGCTGCCCAGGGACAGCAGTGGGGAGGCAAGTCAGGGTCGGGATGGGTAAGTGGGAAAGCCTCGTGCCCACGGAGCTGGGTCCCCACAGGTCTGCCTTGCTGTGCACTGCTCAGCCAGCCCCTGGGAGCAGCACTGTGTGCTGCACTGAGTCCGTTGTGTCGCCCACTGATAGCCCAGAGACTCGTGTGGACTCTGCCAGTGCTGCCGGGCTCGTCCCTGCCCAGCCTTTTCTTTGCCATAGTGTTGCATTCAGCATCCATCTCCTTTCTGTCTTCGCATCTGAGAGGATCTGAGTTGGGTACAAACACGTCCACTACACCCGTCTTGTGCTTTGTACAGCTCCCTGGTTGCCATCCTCTGAGACACTTGCTGGGAAGATCTTTAAGACACTTAAATTTTCCTTTAGCTTTTCTATAATTCTGATGTAAAGGACTTTCTCTCTGTACAGTATATTATCCAATGCATGTTCTGTTCTCTCTGATATATTGAACACCACACAGTTGTGATATTGTGCAGTGGGAAGAGCAGCCCCTGCCAACAGCAGAGGCCTTCGCCTCTCATCTCTAAGGAAAGAAGAAAACATATTTTTTCCTTTGCTGTATTTGCTTGAGCAGAGTTTTCTTGTCTGTACATGTGAGCTGTGAGATAGATGTGAAAAGTTCAAAAGAATGCATTCCCCCCCCCAATGTATACAGATTGTAATCTGTACAATGCAAACTGTATGTATGAAAAAATGTACTTATTTATAAATGGTTAACACTTGGAAATAGTGTCTGGGCTGCTGTTTTTCGTACACTGGAGCCAGTGGAGGAGTGTTCTGATGCTCCTTGGTGTGGAAATGATGGTGTGAGGGTTGGGTCTCACAGTCACTGCATGGGGGTGGGGACAGGGACCTGGGAACCACCAGGAGCGGGAGGTGACAGAGGCGGCGCTACTGCTGCCACCAGCAAAAGGCATGTAATAATATAGTGGATAATAATTATAACATGCACTGCATGGCCAGACCTGGAGATGTCCCCATGGGGTCCCTCACACAGCCATCGCTGAGGTCTGCAGTGCTGGACAGGACAATCCCACCCCCAACGCCCACCCACCCTCCGCACACCCTCAGGCAGTTCCTCTCCTGGCTGCCCTTGGCATGTGGGAGGTACCCCAAAACTGTGATCCGGGGGGCAGAGTCAGGAGGAGGACAGGTTTAACTGCAAACATTTATTAGGTTGTGAGCATCCACTGAGCAAACACATCATGCGTGGGGAGAAAACACTTCAGACACGAAGCTGCTGAACCTGCACAGGCATTGGGTCACTCTGAACCCCCAGGGAGCCCTTTAGGGGAGCATCCTCCACACGTGGCCATGCTGGAGGGTGAGAGGCTGCCAGAGAGTGGGACATCCCAGTGGGGCCAAACATCCCCTCTGCCCATCAGCGCTGGGAAAGGGCTTTGGCCACCCACAGTGTGGAAATCCCTGCTCCCACTCCCTGTCCCCAGAGCAGGGAAGAGTCTGGAGACCCCTCTCCTTCGTGCCCCTGCCAGCCCCTGCCCTGCCCACAGCACTGCCATTCCCACAGGGCTGGGACAGGTCTGGGGGGGCACCGGGGGCTGGGCTGGGCAGAGCTTAGGGTGATTAAGGCCAAGTCCAGCGGGCAGCATTGCACCAAGCATGTCCTTCCCCAGGTGTCCTCATCACCCTGAGCCGTGCAGACATGCAAACCACCAGGGACAGGGTGCACAGAAACGTTTCAGACACCACAAGGAGCCCATGCCAGAGAGCAGGAGATGGGGACATCACTGGCTGCCACCACCGGGGCTCTCTCCCTCTGTCAGGGTCTTGAAGTCCATGGACAGGGCCAGCTCCTCTGCCAGCGGCGGGCGCTTCCACTCCTCCCGTGTCAGCACGTAGCCCACCACCAGCCCAAAGGCCACCAGCAGCACCCCCAGAGTGTTGGCCAGGATGCCCTCGGGCACAAAGTGGCTGTAGGAATCACTGTGGGGATGGACAGGGGTGCTCAAGCCTTAAGGGATGGGTGGCTTGTCCCTATCCTGGCTGGGACCCTCTCCTCATCCTCATCCTTCAGGCACACACCTTGGGAAAGGCCCCTTTCCCCAAATCAGAGCAAGAGAGGAGTGTTGGTGTTCTGCTCACTTTTGGGAGAGACACCTGGTGACAGCAGACAAAACTGGTGGCACAGCCCTGTACTGGAGCTATAGGCAGCCCAGTACTCCCTGCTAGAGGGCAGTGGCTCCTGGGGTGCCCCATAGCCCTGTCCCCCCTGGGGCTGGGGGGGACCCCGGTGTGCAGCTGGGGCCATCACTGTGTCCTCCACCTGTGGGGGCAGAGGCCTTAAGGACATGAGTGTCCTGGGTGGTTCTGCAAACACCTGGACACAGACAAGGGGCACTGGGCATTTTATCCAGATTCCCAGAGAAAGCTGTGGCAGGATCCAGCCCCTTGTTAAACATCATCTGGTAAGTGACTCAGCAGCAGCAGAAATGAAGGCCTCAGGGGGCTGGGGCACCCCTCTGCTGGAGGTGTGGGGGGCCCCAGCTCGGTCACCCACCTGATTTTGAAGAGGAGCATCTCAGTAATCCCCAACAAGCAGGAGGTGATGGAGAGGATGAAGAGGGCAATGCCAAAGAAGATGTGGTGGGGCTTGTACCATCCTCTCAGCGAGAAGGAGGCACCGGGGAACAGAAAGAAACCACAGCCCAGGAACCACTGTGGGGACACAGGGAAGTCACAGGCGCTGCAGAGTCCCTTCCCTCTCGGGGGGCAGGGGCTCCCCAACCCTTACCTGCAGGAGGTAGAGCACAAAGGTGGCCATCCCACACCAGGAGTGCAGGCTGTACATGTCAGGGATGCCCTTGGTCCGGTGTGACTCAAAGACAGCGATGATGCCTGCAGAGAAGAGCCCATCATCCCCCGGGCTGCATCCTGCCCAGTCCATCCTGCCCAGTCCATCCTGCCCAGTCCATCCAGCCCAGCCCAGCCCAGCCCAGCCCAGCCCAGCCCAGCCTGACACTCACCCACCAGGGCAATGACCAGAGCCAGGCCATGCAGCAGCGCGTGCAGAGCCTTGGTGGAGCGCTTGGGTTCGTGCCTGAACACCCGGTACACCAGGAGAGCTGCACAGAGAGGGTCCATGAGCATCCACGGGGGTCACCCACCTCCCTGGCACCCAGCACCGCCCAGGGATGCTGGCACACCTTCCCCGTGTCTTTTGTCACCACTTTGTCCCCTTCATTGCCCGCCCGACCACAGCTCCAGGCTTTGGAGGCTGCAGCTGGGACAGGGCAGTGTCCCACCGTCCTGCTCACCGTCACCTTGGAGGAACACCATACCCAGCACCATGCAGAGGGGGTGGGCGTTGAACTGGAGGGGGCTGTGCCAGGCCACGCCGCCCCGGTAGCGGCCCAGCCAGGCACCTGTGGTGGCCAGGAGTGTCAGGCCCAGCAGCTGCGACACGGCCACGTACGCCGAGAGCCCGGTGGGGCTGGTGGGAGGCGGGGCCCCATCCATGGCAGCCTGCAGGGACAGAGAGGAGGGGGCAGCGAAGCCACAGCGGCCCCAAGCGACAGCAGGTCCCGGCTGGCCGGACCTGGGGTAGGGTCCTGCTCCGAGCAGCGTCCGGCACCTCTGCTCCACCCTCACCTGCCACGGAGCCGGACACTTCCTGGTCTCGCTGCGTCACCCACACCTGGAGGTGGCTCCCAGCCGCCACGGCACACCCATCCCCGTGCTCCTGTACCTCCCGCCTGCTCCTGAACTCCTGTCCAATCCTCCCGTCCCTGCCTCCCTGCTCCTGTCCTTCTTCCCAACCTTCCTGCCCCTGCCACCCTCCTCCGGCTCTTTTCCCCAACCCTCCTGCCCTTGCCTGTGCCCTGCCTGCCCCATTCCTCCTGCCCCAGCCCTCCTGCAACAACCATCCCTCCATCCTTGCCCCCTGTGCCTGTCCCTGCCTCCATCCTTTTCATCCCCATCCCTCGATCCCCATCCCTCCCACTCCATGTCCATCCCCTGTCCCACCTTCACCCCCTCCCCAGCCCACCCACTCCCAGACCCCCACAACAACCCCCAAACCCTGACAGAGGGAGGCAGCGCAGGGGTAAGCAAGGGACCCCCTCCATGATAAAAGCATCGGCCCTTGGGGACGTGGGGCTGAGTGAACATCCGTGCTGGTGTGGAGGGACAAATGCCTGGTGTCACCCAACCGCAGCTACACCAGAGACCCTTCCCATGCCCCCACAACTCACCTGCATTGTGCTTTGTGCTGGGTTATCCCTCAATGGATCAGAGCCACCTCCACCACTGTCACAACCTCCAGTCCTCTTCCCTGTCACACAGAGCCAGCAGCTCCTAGTCCCAGGGTCCAACGTCCCCCTCTGCCCTGACCCTCTGCACTGCCTCTGGGGAGGAGCCCCCTGCCAGCTGTGGCAGACAGACCCACGGTGCTGCCAGGACTGGGGGAGTGTGGAGAGGGGGAATGCATTAAGACCATGCACACACTTTATTCCCAGCCACCTTTATTGGATCAGCCAGATAAATGGGTTAAGGGAATTGGTTTATCCCATTAAGTTGCACTGCAAAGGCCGCCTGTGTCCAGCCTCACTGCCTGAGGCCATGGGGTGCTCTGTGGGACAGGCAGGGGGACCAGACTGGGGGGGGACAGCGAGAGGCACCGGCTCCCCCCATATCACAACAGCCTCCCCCAAACTCTCATCATGCTGAGGGGCTGCTGGCACAACTGGGGGTCACAGATGGAGACCCATGTTACCCTGTCCTGCCCTCCCACCAGATGCAAACATCTGGCCCTGCTGGCACTCACACAGGGCAAACACAGTCCCCAACAGCACTGAGGATGGAGGGACAGGGAATGAACGCCCCCAGCCACAGGGCCTGGCAGAGGGACACAGGATGTGCCTGTTGGGAACAGCATCTTCTGAGCTGCCCGTTAGCCACCACTGAGTGCTGGGAAAGCTGGAGGTGACTGGACCCCTTCACCAGGATCTGTCTGTTCCCCTCCCAGCCTCTGTCCCCCCTTGCACCCCCAAGCACAGCCCCAGTTCCCCGCTCCTAGGGCAAATCCAGGGCTCCTTACTTTTGGTGGGGTGTTTTCTCTGGTTAAATCTGGTTAAGCCATGAGCCCTGGGAGGGCAGGATATGCACACTCCACAGCCCGGCAGCCACTCACTGGGGCCTCTGGCTGGGACCCTCCAAAAATGCCAGGGGGATGTCAGGGGCTGTCTCTGCTCTCGATGGGAGCGATGGGCTCATGCAGGGGAGGGGCTCACCAGTTCACAGCTGAGGAGGGTCTGAGGGATGTATTGGGGGGTTGGAGGCAGACACCCACGCAGCTCCCCCGTGTCCCCCCACCCTACCTGTGGGTGCCGGGTGGTGCTGCCTGTGCCAGGCCCAGCGGTGACAGTGTCTGAGCAGGGCCACCGCGTTGGCACGGCAACGGAGCGATGACAAAGCGAGGGGGAGCTGCACCCCCAGCGCCGCTGCAGAGGGAGGGTGACACTGCAGGCAGGAGCGGGGGCGGGG
>VZTZ01031079.1:72764-102499 GCA_013400955.1 Drymodes brunneopygia
GGGGCTGGCGGGATCTGGTGCTCCCGTGGTGCAGAAGATGAGGTGTAACAGCCTCTATCGGGGTGCAGGGCTGCTCCCCCAGCCCTTCCCTTGGGCGCTCGGGGCTGCTCCCACCCACACAGAAGCCCTGAGTAAAAAAGGCACCTGAACTCCCAGCTGACACTCCCACCAACAGCCCCGTTCCCTTCTCTGCCCCCAGCAGGGACTTGTGCTGTGGGGCACGAACCCGAGGAGCTGGGGAGCCACCACCACGGGGTGATTCAGCAGAGCTGAAATCTGCTGCAGCCCCAGAGCCTGATGGAGCCCTGACACAGCAACAGCAAAGTCCGGGCCCTGCTGCAGCCCAGGGCAGAGTCCCAGAGCCACCACCCCGGGCAGAGGGAGGTGAGGTACAAGATATGGGGCATGGCACTGCCAGAGGATCCACTGTCACCACCCGGCCTGTGCTGGGGCTTTGTCACTGACTGGAAAATTGTTTACCAGAGCTAAAGCCATAAAAGCCACCATAAACTGCAAACCTTGAGCCATCAGGCTGTGCCATGGCTGGGATGGGCTGGCCAGGGGGCTGGGCAGGGCAGAGGGAGGACTGTCCCCACCACAGCCCAGCTGAGACCCTTGGAAAATCTGCCAAGGGGATGAGATTTGGGGATTCATCCTTTAGGATACTTGGCAAGACATAAAGCTTCGCCCTGATGAGAGCAGCACTGTGTAACCCAACACCAAACAGGTTTAGAAATGTTTATAAACACGCATCCAGCTGAACTATCTCAACTTCCAGCAGACAAGGAGAGAGAGCAGCCCTGAAGCCTTCAGGATTAAATGGAGGTGGATGTTGTGCTATCCACACAGCAGGGACAGGGGCAGTGTTTGCTGAGGGGGCTGTCACAGCCTATCCAGGGACAAATGAGCCGCTTCACTGCCGAGTTCCTCTGACCAGGGAGCAGCAGCCATTCGTAACGAGATCTTTAATTAAAGGCATTGCCAGGGGCATAATGGCTTTATTAAATCTGCCTGAGCTTCCCCCGAGCTGGAGATAATGAAATCCTCCTGGCACTGCTGGGATGGGGATGTGTCAGTCAGGGACCAGAACCTGTGCTGGCTGTCCTGGCATGGACCTGCAGGTTGAGGAGATGCTTGGGACTTCTTGGGCTGCTCAGGGCTGCCCAAGGCCTCCCAGGGATGCTCAAGGCTTCTCAGGGCTGCTGAGGAATGCTCAGGGATGTCCAAGGCTGCTCAGGGATGCTTGGGAGATGTTCAGGGATGCTTAGAGGTGTTCAAGGATGCTCAGGTGTGATTGGGACTGCCACAGCTTCCTTCAGATCAGTGAGTTCAAGTGGCTCTGGCGATGCTGCTCCAGCTCCCCAGCTATTGGCCAAACCTGGAACTCATTCCAGGCTTGTCCTGGGCTGTCAAGAATCCAGGGATCAATAAAAGCATCATCAACTGATAATTCATGGAAAAACCAACAGTTCTTATCCTTGCCCAACTGCTCCTCCCACCCTAGCATGGGCATCTTCCATCTCTCCACCACAGATTATTAAATTACCATTTTGCTGATCTAACTTCTTTTGGTTGGTTTCTTTCTTCTCCTTCCTAAACCAAAATTTTATTGCTAAGAAATGCTAATTTGCAAGATGCCTCCCCGGAGGATTTCAATTCAAGAGCCCAGCTGCCTTGGAGGAGCCGAGGTGCCGCCTGAAACAACCTCAGCTGCTGCTGTTCTGTGTGAAACCCCAAACCTGGGGCTAAATTAACCATTTTTCACTAAATATAAGGGGTAAAGTAACAATCATGTTGGAAGGTTCAGTGGCTGCCAAGAGGGTGGCTGAGGGGTGGCCTGGGATTAAGCACTGGGTCACATCAAGGGAGTTGATCTCCAGTTCCCTGCGGTGCTGTGAGGGCTGAAAAACAGGTAATTCCCAGCTGGGACAAAGCTTCCTCAAGAACCTGGATCCTTCCCAGGCTGCAAATCAGCTGGAAAAGACTCTGGTTCTCCTCCTGGCCGCAATTAAGCCACCCTGTCCTCCTCCTCACCAGGAACACAACTTTGCTGCATGGGGCGGGCAGTAGGATCAGCCCAGCTCACCCCTGCGAGCACTTCATCTCCTTCAGGAGAGGCTGAAGGTGCATTTATGGCCATTTTTTAACAGCAGCTTGGATAAACAGTGGTGATAACCCGCGCCGGGCTCCCGCAGGATGATTAATGCTCCCGGAACAGTCACGCTCGCTCGCCTCAGGGCTGGGATTGTTTTCATTTATTAAAGAAGGGAGGGAAAAAGGGAATAATGGACTTTGCTGTGTTTTATTGGGTTGATGGGTGCAGAGGGAACACGTTGGCCTCTTTGCTCACCCTGTATCATGCCCAGCTCTGGCTGAGTGGCAAAGATGGGGGATGGAGTGATGAAGGATGAGGGATGAAGGACAAAGAATGAAGGATGAGAGATGAAAGATGAGAAATTAAGGTGGAGGGAGGAGGGATGAAGGAGGACAGATGAAGGATGAAGGACAAGCAAGTAGCAATAATTTCTGGCCAGGTTTTTACTTCTTGCCCTGTGATGTTCCTGACTGTGTGCCTGGCACTGTGAACCTATCCTGCACTGTGGCTGGGGGCTCCCCAAGGCCTGGACTATTGGCATCTTACATTTATTTGGGACCCTTCCAAAACACGGGAATGATTTAGGAGCCCTGAGCCCACCACTGTCTTGAGCACACTGCATCTCCAGGGCCTTGCAGTGTCACAGTGCATCCTCGGGGCTCTCTTTGCCATGGGCACATCCCTGGGCTGCTGGCACTGGTCCCAGTCTGGGAATGAGGCTGAGGAGATCTGATGGTGAAAAACCACGTGTCCATCCCCTCCCCACTCACCTCTAGCCCCACTGAGCCACCCAGCTGGGGAAAACACATGGTCCCTCTCAGGCTGCCCCGTGCAGCCAGCCTGGATCACATGGGTCCCCACACCTGCACCAGGTCCCATTTTCCCGGGACAATAAACCCTTGTCCTAGGGCAGCAGTGTGCTGGAAGGAGTTTTTATCGGGGGTGGGAATTGTGATGATAAGGAGCTTTCTGCTGCATTCCACTGAGTGTGCATTTCGAGTGATAAAGCAACACTTGCTGCCATGGGGCCAGGGTGAGCTCCCCCACAGCCCCCAACCCCACCCAGAGGGGCCACACCAGGCTTTCAATACACCTTAAATCCAGGGAAAAGCTGGAAACAGCCTCACAGTGTTGCCAAAACTGCTCAGCAGAGACCTTTTGCAGTCAGACAGCAGGAGCAAGGACTTCTGTGTCCCTCTTGCCATTACAGTCTCCAAATCCAGGTGACATCGAGGGACTCCACCAGCCTCAACACTCACTGGAACTGCTGAAAATTATTTTAGCAGTCAGAGGTCTGAAATACATGGTAAAAAGCCTTATTGCTTGGGGCGTTTCTTTCATTTTTTTGGAAGGATGAGGGGAAAAAAGCCGTTTGTTTAGATGAAAAATTTGGACTGGAGGGGTGTTTTTTCCCCTCTCCCTCAAAGCAGCATCACCACAGCTGGGAAAGCAGCTTAGCGAATTATACACTATGATAATTGATTGAATTCATCAGTAAGTAAAGCAGCCACCCTTAAACTCAGGGTCTGGAGAGGAGGGAAAGATTTTCAGTGCAGTGGTTTGTACCAACAGGTGCAGGAGTCATCATGCCCATGAAACCAGAGCCACCAGGAAAAGTTACACATAGGGCTGCACTCTAGACTAAAAAAAGCTCTTTTTGGGTTTAAAGAAGGAAGGAATGATTTCTCTGCAAAAGGGAATCCTTTCTCTCACCTCCAGAAGCTCCTTGGTTCTTCAGAGAGATGGATCAGACTGAAATTATGAAGCAGCCTTGAACCCTTTGAGAAATGGTGGGATGGAGAAGCCAAAAATATGGTTTATGATAAAAGAAGGGGAAAATAAGCTTGAGCATCCCCAGCCAGAGGCCTTAGGGCTGGGATATCCCCACATAAATCACCAGATCTTTCCAGCCAGCACCAGGACCATCCCCAAATCCCTGCTCCTTTGCCTCCACCGTACCTGCTCACCCTCTCCCATCACACCACCATCATGGACACCTTGCGGCTCCCCTAACAAACATTTACTGGCAAAACTCCTTATTTCTTTCTATTGGGAATTCTGGGCTGCACCACTGAGTGCCCCTTCCAGCACTGCTGGTTGTGGGCAGGGAGATTTTGCAGGCCTGGCAAGCTAAGGATCTGACCCAAAATGCTGAGAGCAAGTCAAGCTCCCTCCTGTGCGAGGCACGGCCGCGGTGTCACCGCCGGCGCGCTGCGGTGCCAGCCCGGCCATCGCACTCGTGTCCGCTCACACGCGCCCCGGGGAGGGGGAGGACAGAGCCTCCACGGAGGGATGATGGCGATGCAAAGCGATGGGAAGCGTCCTCTGGCCCAGGGCAGCTGCCGGGGACATCACGTCTCGCCTGGCGTCCCCCAACCCACGTCGTCCCCGCCAGCGGCTCCGCATCCGTCTCCGTGGCAACGCATTTTTCACATTCTTCAGTATCTCCTGCCCCTCCGGTCTGTGGTGCTGGCAGCACTGGGTACCCTGCAGGCTGGGAGCAGATGGGTGTCCATCACCCACCCCAGCACCCCTGACAGGGGCGGGGAGAGCAGGGTCTGGTCCTGCTGCTCCACAGAGCCCACAGGTGACTCTGAACCCATCCTTGGTGGGGGCTGGAGCACGGAATGGATTTGGGGCAGCACAGAGGTAACAACGAGCATCTCACAGCTTACAGACATCTCACCTGCCTTCCTGGACCAACAGTCACATCACCTGCCAGTGCTCTCCTTCATGTGGGATATTTTTCTGCCTGATGCAGCTGGAGTTTTACAAGACAGGATGACACAGGGCCCATGGGCATCCCTGGAGATGCAGCCTTCGAGAGGAACTTCTCCTGCACGAATTCCAGCAGCAGCAGCAGCAGCCCCTCTTACACCAACCTTGGAAGACACTCTTGTGTAAAAGGATGGAGTGCTGCCCTTCTCCTGCAGGATCATCCATTGGACACATCAGCCTTGGAAAAGGCCTCATATGCTGGGATTTCTGGATATCAGTGTCATTGCACAGACTGTTTCAGCCTCACTGCTCTCCTGAAACTCCCACTGGTGCCAGAGGCTGCACTACGATCCGGAGCCGGGAAAATCCCTCCCTGGGGCAGCTGGGAACAGAGACTGGAGGGGGGCAGGAAATCTCCATTCACTGCAGCTTGGTCTCCAGCCAAATTGGACCCAAACCAACCATTTTTTTCCAACTTCCCAGTGAACCAGACTTTCCAGAGTACTGTGGCTGGTGGGGAAGGAGGTCAGCAAGGGGGGCTGGAGGCAGATGCTGACTTTGGGCTGGAGGGGTGTTGATGTCCAGGCTCACGGGTGGTGCTGGTGCACTACCCTCATGGGCACTCCCCCATGGGCTTGGGGCTCAGAGGAATGAAGAGTTTTCATGTGCCCACATCAGTCTGTGCAGGTGGAGGATGCTAGAACAGGGTGTGAAGTTGAGATTTTTGGAGTGAAGTTTAATAGACATCAGAGAGATGCAGTCTTCTAAGTCCTTTTTTTTTTTTTTTTTTGGAAATGACCTCAAACNGAAATGGCTCTGCACGCCCCATAGGGTCCCCAGTGCTGACAGGAGGACTTGTCCCTTTTTGAGTGGCCACGCTGTCCCCATGGAGTCACCCCACTGACTCACTCCGTGATGGTGTCCAGCTGCTCTGCAGCTCCCGGCAGGGACAAAAGGTCCAGGGGGTTCCCTCTGTTCCCCCCGAAAGAACCTCTCTCCATGGCAGGTGTTCACTGTGTGCCTATGGGGTGATTGCTCCAACAAGGAGTGATGGGCTCAGTCAGCCCAGGGCCTAAGTTCAGCCCAGGCACCATTCCCAGGGCTGAGGCCAGGTCCTGGGGAAAAGGGATTCAGTTGATTAAACAGAAAACAAAACAAAACAAAGGAACTCTCAAGCCCACCAACATGGGTCTGGTTTTCATTTTGAAGGAACTTTTTGTTACTCATTTGTCATGAGCCTAATTCCTCCAAGTCCAAAACACTTGGTGTGATGTGATGTGATTTCCCTCACAGCCAGGAGAAATACTCTGTTTCTTTGAAAAATGAGGTTATGCCGGGAAGGGGTCACTTAGGCAGGAAGCAGCGTGAGACAGACCTTGGCTGTGTCCCACAGGAACAGTTTCCCTCCTGCCCTTGCCCTTGTGCCCCACTGCAGGTGGCCGGGGTGTTGCCGAGGGGCGTCTGTCGAGTGCTGAGGGCGTGGGGAGATGTCCTGCCAAGGATCAGCTGACCCGGATCCCCCTGCCCCAAGTCGGGAGGGGACTGGGACCCTGCAAGGATGGAGCTGCATCTCACCCACCCCATCCACCCTAGCCTTCCTCCTTTCTCCTTTTTCTGCCTTTCCCTGGATTCTCCTCCATCTCCTCGCCACCCTCCTGTCCCAGCCCCTTCCCCTTCCCTGCCGGCAGTGCCAGGAGCCAAAAGGACTTTGCACCCCACGGCAGCGCTTGCTCCCCGCTCCTTCCCGCAAGCTTTGGAGCCGCCGAAGGGAGAGCAGAATGCTCCGGTCTTATCTGCGAGGGGAGGCAGGCTCGGTGGGCAGGGTTTGCGCGAAAGCTGCTGGTTTATAAGCAGCCGGCAGCGGAGGCAAAGCTGTCTCGGAAGGCACCGAACGGGGCCCCCTCTCCGTGCAGCGCTCCCGCCGCGATGCCCCCGGCGCTGGGGCTGCTGCTCGGGCTGAGCCTGGCAGGTGCCCTTCGGGCCGGCCTCGAGCCCCCCCAGCGTGACCCCACCGAGGAAGGGGCCGCCCTCTTCGCCAGCGACTACAACAGCACGGCCGAGATCGTCCTCTTCCAGAGCGTCTTGGCCAGCTGGAATTACAACACGAACCTGACGGCCGAAAACGCTGCTCTGCAGGTGGGTGGCGGGACGGGGGCAATGCCACCACGGGGGTGTCCCCAGCACCAGGGACCGGGGGGGGCTGGGTTACGGTGGAGACCCTCGGTGTGGTTCCCTTCCTCCCTGCGGGCTTCTGTCTCAGGACCTCGGGGTGGCAAACCAGGGCTGGGACTTGTAGTCCAGGAGCTGCAGGGATTTGCCCCAAATTGATTTTCAGAGAGACTCTGCCCCAGAGTGACAGCTCTGGTCCCAGAGCAGAGTCCAGTTTATTTTTAGAGGTGATTCCCTCCTCCCAGTACCTTCCACTTTCCCCCTTTCCAGAACTGGGTCAAGTGTCAATTGTCCCTCTCCCCGTCCCTGCCCGGTGTCACCACATCCCAGTGCTGCGGGTTTTAGTTTGGGGCAGACAGCAGGAGCCCAAAGTGCACAAGCAGCTGGGTGGCATCGGGACTGAGGCTGCCACCTCTTGCCCCTGTGTCCCCAGCCCAGGGGGACAAAGACAGCGGTGGGAAAGCACTCCAGGCTATAGGGAATTAGACATCAGCCCACTGCGGGGAGCAATGCCGTGTGCACGCCACAGGCACGTGTGTGTTTGCCCAGGGGTTTGCATGTGTCGGGCTTGTATTTAGTGGGGCAGGGAGCTGGAGCAGCCCCGGGTGTGCTCTCGGTCGGGTGAGCTGCAGCACAGCCCAGGCCAGGGGATGGCAGTGCCTGGGCAGGCTGCGCTCAGGGACCTGCCGGGGGTCCCAGCACGGGCTCGTGGAGAGGTCACTGCATGCAGCTCGGGCTACCTCTGCCAGTCCTGTGGCTACAGGTGCACGAGGGGCAGTGCAGCCCATGCCTGAGCACGGTGTGTTCAGTGACCCCAGATTCACACAGGGGCTGCCACACAGCCCTGAACCCTCCAGGTCCCGTGGGGATGGGAGCACGGTGTGCCCTGTGCAGGAAGGAAACGCGTCTTTCTGCGTAGGGGAAAGATCCCTGCCAGGTCTGGCCACTGCCAATTTGGCAGGACACTCAAGAGAGCCCAAGTGCCCCTTCAGCCTTTTTTTGTCGAGCTGACGTGATGTCTGGGCAGGGGCCCAGCACTAGCTGAAGATGTGGTGGGGCAGGGGACCTTGGGGTAGAGCAGGAGCATCCCAGCTACACTGAGTCCAAAGTTAGGGCCAGAAGAGCACCTTGCATGGGCTTTTCTCAGAAGTGTTTCCAGACCAGCCTTCCCCCCTTTATGTGCTATTAAATGTGTGAGGATCATGTCCAGGAGCTCCCTGCAATGTCAAGGCTCCTAAGCCAGCCCAGGTGGAGGAGGGGATCTGAACCCCTGAGATCAGTCCATGAAGGGGCAGCAGGAGGTGTGGTGGGATGGGGAGTCACTGATTGCTAAAGGAGTAACAGCTGGCCAGCAGGACCCAAAAGGCTGGATTTGGGGGATCAGGGAGAGCACTTGGGGGCTGCTCATGTTTGGGTGCAGAACTTCTGCAGGTGCCTGGGCCAAGGCAGTCCCAGTGTCCTGAGTCTTCACCGTGCACCCACAAGCAGGAAGGGACTGGGGTGGGGGTTTGGTAGGAAGGCTTTTAGGCTGTGGGTGTCAAGGGACTTCTGAGCCCCCCACAGGGGCATCCCCTCCAGAGACAGATCCCAGATGTGGGGTGAAGGGCTAGGACTGGTAGCATGGCCACAGCAAGGGGGTCTCCAGCAGCACTGCTGGCCTCAACTCACTCCAGCAGAACTGTCAGGAGAGTTTAGGGTACAATTTGCCAGACCAAACAGACGCCTGTTCAAGGAGAAGACAAAACACAGCTGAACTCTGTGCCTCCAGCTCCTCCTGCTCTGCACAGGGTCTGGGAAGGGGTAAAGGCATCACCTGTTCAGAGGGTGTCTGTGGGGCTGGCATGTCCTGGCAGTTGATACCAGTGATGCTGTGGGCACTGGGATGTCCAAGGGAAGGCTGGGAGCAGTGCTGGGTCGCCAGGGGCACCTGGCACTCCTGGCATTCCCACCCCCGTGTCCCACAGCTGCGTGGGCATCTGCCCCGGGCAGCCTCCAGCTCTGCCACACCACAACTCCCTTCCTTCCCTGCTGCCTGCTGAGGGAATGTGAAGATTAAAATAAAACAAACCAGGCATGTTGGAGCCAGGCTGAAAATGCCACAAGTCACAGCTAATGAGCTCCATAAATCACACCAGGACACTGACCAGGCACTCTGCACCATCTCACTCCACCTGTGCCGGGCCAGGACACTCTGAAAAGATCAGAGCTTCCCGAAAATACAGCTGACACTGCTCAGGCTGGGATACAACCACCTGCAGTACACTCCATCCCAAAACCAGGGCCACAGCTCCAGCTGCCTAAATAACACCCCACAGTGTCAGCAGCTTCCTGCCAGCCCATGGCCCCAGGAAGGGAAATCAGGGCTGGCAGGAGTGGGGTGGCAGTGAGACATCCAAAACTGGAGACTCAGAGCAAATGGGTGAACCCCAGATGTGGCATTTACAGGTCACAGGGTGCAGACAGCCAATGGAGAAATGTATAGAAATAGAAGTGTACAGACATAGTGATGATATATAGGAAGGAGAAAGGTAAATGTGGCACCTTTATAGTTATCTTTTGGGCTTCTGTGAAGGTGAGAAACCACAGGAATAGAAATAAAATTAAGCCAGACCTCAGAGCTCCTTCTAGAACCAGGGTCCAGCAGATGTCAAAGCCAGCCCGGGAGCATCCAGACACCCTGACTGCATGGCCTGGACACTCCCATCCCATATGAGACCCTGGAGCTCCCTCCAAACCTCCCTCACAGCTCACCCCAGTGGGTGCCTATCAGGAGCCTCACAGGCGAGAGGGGGCTGCAGACACTGCTGTGCCAGCTGGAAGCTGCTGTCTCTATTCATGGGTGCCATGGACTGGGGACAGCCCTGCCTGTCACCCCCTGTCCTGTCACCTCTGACTCCCACAAACCCTCGTGACTCTGCCCCTGGCCCCCAAACCATTGCCTGGGTGGTGGCATGTCCCAGGGCTGCTCCTGAGCCCCCATGTCCCCTCTCACCGTGCAGGTCAACGCGTCACTGGAGGAGCAGAACTTCACAGAGCAATGGGGGAAGAAAGCCAAAGAACTCTATGGTGACAAGTGGAATAACTTCAGTGACCCCCAGCTGAAGAAAATCATTGGCTCCATCCAGACCCTGGGACCCTCCAACCTGCCCCTGCCGGAGAGAGAGCAGGTAGGTGAGATGGCAGCAGAGCCCTGGGCGTGGCTGGGGTGCTGTGAAACCCCTGAGAGGGATTTTTCTCAAGCACCCAGACTCTGCTGCTGACCTGTTGCGTTTTAGAGGGTGTCACTGGCCTCTGCACTGTGGTTGAGGAGGAGATGGGGTGCTATCTGCAGGAGATGTGAGCTGTCTTCTGGCCCTATCAGCCAGCCCTATCAACCTTATCTTGGAGCTATCCCAGCAGGAACTGGAGATTTACACAGAGAGTTTTGGGCATCACCTGGAGACCAGCCAGGCTGTGCCCATGGCTGGAGCCAGCTGTCCCAATCCCTCTGGGCTCATCAAGTATGCAGCCCACTGAAAAGAAGGGCTGATGCAGCCACCCAGCTCCTGAGCCCCCCATGAGACAAGGAATGCTGTGCCTTGATGACACAGTTCCATGCTAGGGACATCAGGACATCCTGAGCCTTTCCCATCACAGTCCTGATGGAATTTTGATTTGGAATTTTGATTTCCATGCATGAAAATGCTGCCCAGGCTGAGGCTGGCAGCCACACTGCTCTACATGAGCACAGGGACAGACCCTACCATCCTGACCCACAGCTGCCTGACAGCCATTCCCAGCAAACCCCTGGCAAAGCCTAGTGATGAAATCCCTTCCGGAAAACTGTCGGCCCCGGTTCCTTCCAGGAAACCCATCCCTGCCTTCTCCCAAATAACAGACAGCATCATGTCTCCTCCCTGCACATCAGTCATGTCTCACCCAACCCTGGGCAGCTCTATCCTACAGCCACCATTGTCCCCCATCTCCATCCCCTCTGCACAGCTGGAGCAGAGGAATGGGAGTGGAGAGAAGGATGGAGCAGAGGAATTTCCTTCCCTTGGAATGGGCTTCCCAGGCATGTTCCAGGAAACCTCCTGTTGCTATTGTTTGCTGTTGTTGAAGTTCACAGAAATAAATCCCCCTCATCCTCCTGCTTTTCTTCTCCTATTTTTTTTAACCCATTTAGATAAACAGCCTGTGCTGCAGCCCTGCTGACAAACAGCTTTATAAACAGCCCCTCTCTGGAGCATGGCTGTGCAGGGAACGTCTGTCCCAAAGAGCCTCCCTACTCCCACCATGCCAAAACCCTGAGTGATAACACACTTATCTCACCAGAAATGTGCTGTATAAACACACCAACCCTTCCCCACGTCCCTCTGGACACACGCTCCAGAGCTGGGAAGCCTGTAGATCCCTCCTGAAGGGCTCTTCCTGTCCCCTTGTAGCCCCAACATCTTTTCTTTTCCTACAGTACAACACCATCCTGAGTGACATGGACAAAATCTACTCCACGGCCAAGGTGTGCCTGCCCAACGGCACCTGCTGGGATCTGGAGCCAGGTATGTTCCCTGTCCCCTTGATCCTGCCAGCTGCTGAGCACACCATGGCCATGACTTTGTCCTGGTCCCCACATCCTTAGTGGGTTGGGGTTGGCATGTGCCACTCACGTTCATCAGGATTGTCCCAGGGACGCTTGGGTGTGGTGTGGTGGTGGTGGCACCTCTGCAGAGCTATGGCACATGCCCCCCTGTCCGGCCTCCTTCTAATGTTCTACTTGTCCCCTTTGTCCCAGACCTCTCAGACATCATGGCCACGTCCCGCAGCTACAGGAAGCTGCTCTATGCCTGGGAGGGGTGGCACAACGCCGCGGGGAACCCGCTGCGCCCCAAGTACCAGCAGTTCGTGAGTCTGAGCAACGCCGCCTACTCCAAGGATGGTACAAACCCAGGGGTGGAAATCAGGACGGGGACATTGGGATGCCCTACTGCTCTCCCCACCCCACATGCAGCCAGGCATCCAACTTCTATTTCCCAAGTTCCAGCACATTGGGGAAGGGGGAAAAAATCCTGCTGCTAGTCCCTGGTCCCACCTTTTGGGGATGGGTAGTGGGGGCAGCCTTCGGGGTCTGGAGGCAGAGGTCTTCCCTGTCTCCCTGGTAGGATTCGATGACACAGGCAGCTACTGGCGCTCCTGGTACGACTCAGACTCCTTTGAGAAGGACCTGGAGCACATCTACAACCAGCTGGAGCCACTCTACCTCAACCTGCACGCCTTCGTCCGGAGGAAGCTCTATGATCGCTATGGGCCCAAATACATCAACCTGAAGGGGCCCATCCCTGCTCACCTCCTGGGTAAGAGATGAGACTCCCCCCGCCTGTGCCCAGGGGTGCTGGTGGTGTCAGAGGGGCACACACGAGGCCAGAGAGGTCCCAGTTATCACTGTGTTTGTCTTCTGACCTGCCACCAGCTCTACTCCAACTATTTTCTTTTCTCAGGGAACATGTGGGCTCAGCAGTGGAACAACATCTATGATCTGATGATCCCCTACCCTGAGAAGCCCAACCTTGATGTCACGAGCACCATGGTGCAGCAGGTGATGGGCTGAGGGACTCACTGGGAACACCAGAGGGAAAAAGCAGGAGGTGTTGCCAAGGCTGGCCCATGACAGTGACTCCATGAGAGTTGTTTCTCATACTTGTATAGGGGACAGCAGAAAATCCATGTCTGGGAGGGGAAGGGACAAAGAAATTATCTTTCTCCATCTGTGACAATGACCAAAGAAGCAGGTGGACAAAAATGGGCAGTGCACTGGGACTGCTGCCAGTCCCCAGGCTGGGGGCCGTGTTCCTGTGTTCACACCATCACTTAGCTCCAAGCACTGCTTGAGTATCAGTCCTGCTCCCTTCTCCTGCCCCTGCTGAGCTCCAGCACCATTGCTCAGTGCTTTTTAGGGATGTTCACACCAATTCACCCATCACGGTGAGAGGGGCAGGGCCTCAGTCCCTGGGAGTAACTCACCTCCTTCCCATGGTCCTGGGGGAGCATTGGAGGCAATGCCCAGGGCACAGCCAGGCCCTTCCTCAGCCATAACCCACTGCCTGCTGCCCCCCAGGGCTGGAATGCCACCCACATGTTCCGGGTCTCGGAGGAGTTCTTCACCTCCCTGGGGCTTCTGGAGATGCCCCCTGAATTCTGGAAGCATTCCATGCTGGAGAAGCCGACAGACGGGCGGGAGGTGGTGTGCCACGCCTCGGCCTGGGACTTCTACAACCGCAAGGACTTCAGGTCTGTGGGGACATGCAGGGACCCAGGGCTACAGGGCAACACCCTCCCCTGTCCCGCTTGATGATCACCCTTTTGGGTACCCCCAGCTTGGCCGTGCAGCCCAATGTGGCACTTTCTAAGGCGAGGTCTGGAGTGACAATGCTGCTCTGCCTTCCCCTCCACTTTCCCTTAGCCTGTGGAGTGTTGCCACCCTCTCTGGGACTCTGGGGAGTCCTTCCCATCAAGGGGGTGCACAGGCAGCCGGGGTCCCTCACTCAGCTCAGGCAATGCTGGTTTTGCACGGCAGGATCAAGCAGTGCACATCGGTGACCATGGAGCAGCTGTTCACGGTGCACCACGAGATGGGCCACATCCAGTACTACCTGCAGTACAAGGACCAGCCCGTGTCCTTCCGCAGCGGGGCCAATCCTGGCTTCCACGAGGCCATCGGCGATGTCCTGTCCCTGTCTGTCTCCACCCCCAGCCACCTCCAGAAAATCGGTCTCCTCAGCAATGCTACTGAGGATGAAGGTACGGCAGCCACCCTGGGGAGCTGGGTGACCTGGAGGGCTCTGGCACTGCCTGTGGCACTGGGAAGGGTTTGAGACATGCCAGGGTGGGTTGTAGTCTGGTAATACAGACCAGAGCTGCCACAACCCCTTCTCATCTCCATGGGTCCATGGAGGGCCCTTTTTGGCTCCATTCTCTCCACCCCTGAGGCAGGAGGGATGCTCTCCAGAACTTGTCTGTGCCTTTCCCTTCACAATCAGAGCCCAAACTGGAAAACAACAATTTTGTGCTTGATTGGCTTTGACCTTTCCAGCATTCCTCCCTCCGTCCCTCGCCAAGAAGCACCTACCACCAGAGCTGCCGGGGTGGCTCTGTGGAGGTGGCACCAAGCACTTCCAGGCACAGTGACGAGGGCGGTGGGTGGGTGACATGTCCAGCTGCCAGCTGGCACAGCAGGGCAGGACGTGTCACTGCAGGCACTGCCCAGCCTGTCAGGAGCCTCATCCCTCCCACCCGACATCCTGCAGCCCATACATCAAAGCAGATGGCAGCAGAGGAAACTGAGCACTCCCAGACCTGCCCGGCGGCTGCTTGGCGGAGGAGGGACAGTCCTGGGATCCTCCTGCCGTGTCATTAAATACGTTTTATGACAAGAAAGACATCACAGCAGCCAAGAGCATTGGGCCAGCGCTGCATAAACACAACGAAGCAGATGGTCTCTGCCTCAAGCCATTGCTGCCGGACTTGCCAGCCCTTGGCAGCCAGGCCCCCACAGTGATGGCAGCCAACAGCCCCTCAGGGCAGTGCTGCCAACCCCTCCCTGACCCCACAGCTTCAGCTGCGTCTCCAGCAGGTCTTTCTCCAAGCGTCCTTCCCCAGGTTTCCTTGAGGGGAAAAACACATCACCATCCCCTCTGCTCCTCATGATACAGTGGTAACTGTCCTAGAGTTGATTCTGGTTCTGGGTCTAAGCCATCAGAGCCTTTGCTGTGGTCTGACTGCAGATCAAACTCCCCCAAACCTCCTCATCTGGAGTCCCCAGGCTGGAAGTGTGAAGAGTTACACTCACCTAAGACCTTTTAACTCTGAGAGCTGAGCTAAGGGGACACCACACTTGTCACGATCATTGTCCCCACTCAGTAAAAGTCACAGGTTGCCCCAGGTAATAGCTATATCTACAGAAACCTGCTGTGTCCCACACAGCCTTCTCTAGGAGAAAGGTTATGTGTTGAAATGCTGTCCCCATTTCTCATCCAGATCTGCCCACCCTCTTGCCCACTAAAATTCTGGTACCTGTAGTGCTGTCTAGAGACTCCTTTCCAGCCTGGTTCAGGCTCTGTTTCATGCAGAGAGCAATATCAACTACCTGCTGAAGATGGCCCTGGAGAAGATTGCCTTCCTGCCCTTTGGCTACCTCATCGACCAGTGGCGCTGGAACGTGTTCAGTGGTCGCACACCCCCGAGCCGTTACAACTCTGACTGGTGGTATCTGAGGTAGGGGACAGTCACCAGGGATGGATGGGGGTGTGGAAGCTGGGGATGTGCAAGGAAGGGAGGCAGGAAAGAGAAAAGGAAAGAAAAAGTGTCAAAGTAGCCACGGAGATGGTGGGAGGACAATGGATGGATGGCTGGGTGGGTAGGATGGAAGGATAGATGAGTGGAGGATGGAGGGATGGATGGATATACATGGAATCATACTCTAATTATGTAGATTTCTTCACCACTGCGCCAAACCTTCCCATTCCTTGACTTGATTCTTCTGATCCCTTATTATTCCCATGCTCATGCTGTTGTTCTCTGTTGTCCACAGAACCAAATACCAGGGTATCTGTGCCCCGATAACAAGGAATGAAAGCAACTTCGACCCTGGAGCAAAGTACCACATCCCAGGGAACACCCCTTACATCAGGTAGAGGAAGTGTTGGCAAGGGGACCAACGTTTGAGATGCAGTGGGTGGGGGATCACCTCTGTGGGCAGGGACTATCATGTGCTGCTCCTGCTCAAGACATAGTGATCTCCCAAAACTTGGGACCACAAATGGTGGGGTTGAGCTCTGGGACTTGTCTTCTTCCCCTTGTCCCCAGTTCTGACCTTCATGGGCTTCCTTGGCAGATACTTCGTGAGCTTCATCCTCCAGTTCCAGTTTCACAAGGCCCTCTGCCAGGCAGCCAACCACAGTGGTTCCCTGCACACCTGTGACATCTACAGGTCCAAAGAGGCTGGAGCCAAACTCAGGTGGGGACAGAGGAGGGTCAGGAAAATCGCCATGGGCAGATGTGTGCATGGAAGCTGATGGTGTGCAAAGGAAGGAAAGAAGAAAGGAAGGAATGAGAAATGAACTGGAGAAACAGCTTTGCAGATGGATGGATGGGTGGGTGGATGTAATACATGGAAGCACTGGGGTGGGGTGAGTGGTCCTCACCAGAGTATTGCCATTGTCCCTGCCGTGAGCTCCCACCCAGACAAGAGGTCACTAAAGCACAGTTGGCTCTCTGGGTGTTAAATGCATGAGTGTGTGACAGGGAGTCCTCAGTTCCCACATGCAGGACAGGTGGTGGCTTCCAAGGCAGTTCCCAGGTTCGTGTCCCACCCAGGAACAGCATCTTCAATCCTTAAGATGCTGAGATACTATCACTGCTTCTCTCCCATCCATTCTCTGGCCTCATGTTGGCTCTTGCTGTTCTGCTCCTCTGCAGGGAGGTTTTGAAAGCTGGGTCCTCGAAGTCATGGCAGGAAATCCTCTTCAATCTCACTGGCACAGGTCAGATGGATGCTGGTCCCCTTCTGGAGTATTTCAGCCCTGTCACCAAGTGGCTTGAGGAGCAGAACAGCAAGACCAACGAGGTGCTGGGCTGGCCTGAGTTTGACTGGCGTCCCCCTGTCCCTGAAGGCTACCCTGAAGGCATTGGTAAGGCTGCAGCTCCATCCTGGGTCAGGAAGAGGTCCCCCAGGAGTCATCATTAATCCACAGGCAGAAGCAGAGGGAGGTCTCTGCTGTGGGTGGGGTGGTCCCCATACCAAGAAAGAAAAATAGCGAGCTCCAGTGAAGTCCCACAGGGTATTGCTTTCCAGGAGGCAGGTGCCATTGTCTGAAGCTGTGTAGTGATGCCATCAGTCATAGTGTGAAGGGTTTCTCTTCTCAGTTGTATCCTTTGTGCTCTTGTGGGAGAGTCTGGGGCGTGCAGCTTGTCCCGTTATCCCATCCTGTGTCCAGTGGGACACCCCAGCAGGGCCCCGCTGCCCCCATTTCTTAGCTCAGCTGGCACCCTTTAATGGACCTGCAGTTCTGGGAAAGGCTTAACTATGGGATATCCCTTATCTCCATGGGATAGTGCTCTTGCAACTCTCCTGACCTTCCTTGCCTCTTCCCCCATTTCCTCTTCCAGACAAAATAGCAGATGAGGCACAAGCTAAAGAGTTCTTGTCCGAGTACAACAGAACAGCTGAGGAAGTGTGGAACGCCTACACAGAGGCATCCTGGGCCTACAACACCAACATCACCGACCACAACAAGGAGATCATGGTATGGCAGTGACACACGGGGCTGTGCAGGGAGAGCCAACAGCCAGGGAGGGCAGCTGCTACCCAGGGCACGTTTCACAGAAGCTCTGAAACCAGGGCAGCCTCTGCCCCTCGTAAAGGGGTAACGGTCTCACCCAGGAGGTGCCTTTTCCTTGAAAACCCTCATCCATCCAGTGAGGCACCCACAAAGCCAGCTCTGGGGAGGGTGTCAGTCATGGGATGCCAGGTGGTGTTTCTAGTGGTGGCCTATGTCTTCTCCCCAGAGTAACTCTTCTCTCATTGTAGCTGGAGAAGAACTTGGCCATGTCCAAGCACACCCTGGAGTATGGCATGAGGGCCAGGCAGTTTGACACCTCCGATTTCCAGGACCAAAGTGTCACCCGCATCCTCAAGAAGCTGAGCATCATTGAGAGGGCAGCCCTGCCTGAGAATGAGCTGAAGGAGGTGAGTGACATGGGGACAGAACAAGAGAGAGTGTCCCTTGCCATCACCCTATGTGAAAACACAAGCTTCTCTCAAAATTTAAGAAATACCACTGGGCAGCCACCATCTGCCTTGAAAAAGGTGATAGCTTGGTATCTTCTACACAAAGCCAAAATCCTTGTCTTCAGGGTTTCCCACCCAAAGGTTGCCCACTCCTGGCTGCAGTGGGGCCTGGATGTTTGGGTGACAATGGTACATTTTTTGTTGACCCCAGGGCCTCTTGTATTGACTCCATGTTGCTTCTGTTGGGGTCACACTTGATCTTGGAAGGAACCAGATTAAAACACCTGAAAACACTTCGATGGGCTGGGACATCCTCCAAAATCAGGAGCAAAGATAACCAGTTTACACACACTGATTTTCTTTGCAGTATAACACCCTCCTCTCAGATATGGAGACCACGTACAGCGTGGCCAAGGTCTGCAGAGAGAACAAAACCTGTCACCCACTGGATCCTGGTAAGATCTAGCAGGGTGTCCTGTGGGGCATCTGCACTGCCCCAGAAGGGAGGGATGTTTTTTAACTGGGGCATGAAGCAAGGCTGTGAAGGGTTCTTTCACCTTCTCTGTGATGGCCCCTGAGCAACACATTGGATATAGAATCATTGCACCTGTTCAGCCCATCCAGCAGCATCACTGTGGCTCCATGGCTCTCTCTTAGACCTCACAAACATCATGGCCAGCATTCGGGACTATGATGAGCTCCTCTTTGCCTGGAAGGGCTGGCGGGATGCTTCTGGGAAGAAGATGAGGAACAGCTACAAGCGATACGTGGAACTGAGCAATAAGGCAGCTGTGCTCAATGGTCAGTGCCCTGCTCCCCTAGAGCCCACCATGGCCCTAACCCCCGTGAGCAGAGGATTGGGCTCTTCATCCAGCTGGGGATCAAAATCCTAAGGGTGTGGAGGTCTCACTAACTCCCACATCTACTCTCTCACAGATATGGAGGGACCTGTAGTGTCTGAACAGCAAGACAGAGTCTTGCCCAAGAAGGACAGTGTCTCACAGCTTCTGCTCTTGCCTTACCACAGGCTACAAAGACAATGGGGCCTACTGGAGATCCCTGTATGAGACACCCACCTTCGAGGAAGATCTGGAGAGGCTGTATCAGGAGCTGCAGCCCCTGTACCTCAACCTGCACGCTTATGTGCGCCGAGCCCTCTACAAAAAGTACGGTGCAGAGCACATAAACCTGAAGGGTCCTATCCCTGCCCATCTGCTAGGTAAGGGCTCTGCCTGAGCCAAGCTCTGTCTCCCACCAGGTGTGGCTGGCTCTGTGCCATGCCAAGAGTTAAGGCTGGTCTCTGTTCAGCTCTGGCTGAAGGGACAGGGTCCCCTGGGATGGGT
This sequence comes from Drymodes brunneopygia, assembly GCA_013400955.1. Classification (NCBI taxonomy): domain Eukaryota; kingdom Metazoa; phylum Chordata; class Aves; order Passeriformes; family Petroicidae; genus Drymodes; species Drymodes brunneopygia. The sequence goes on from VZTZ01031079.1 coordinate 91,852, forward strand.
CTGTAGAGGCTAGGCTGCCCCGGGGAAGGACAGCATGCTCAGCATGATTTGACCTCTCTTCATGGATGGGCTCTTGCCTACATTGCCCTTATGCAGGCAGGGCAGGGACCAGGCAAGGCAGGGAGCAGGCAGGCTGACCTACCTGTGCAGGAGGAAGGAGTAAGCAGTTGCTCTCCTCTCCCTGTCTCCCTCCTGACACGTGCCGTCCTTCTGTGCTTCCCAGGCAACATGTGGGCTCAGTCATGGTCCAACATTTTCGACCTGGTGATACCTTTCCCAGATGCCACCAAGGTGGATGCCACCCCGGCCATGAAAGAACAGGTCAGTGCTTTTCTAGGCTGCTCTGGGGAGGCTTCTTGGGACCCAGCAACCTTTGGCTGTCGCCACCACCCATGTTGCCAAATGCTCTAATGTTGCCAAAAAAATCCATGCTTCATCTGTATTCCCCTTACCCTTATAAGCCAAGACCTGGATCCAGGTCTAGCTGACTCCAAGAGATCCCCCTGCCCAGAACAAGGCCACCCCTGTCCTCCCATCATTCCATAGCCCCCAGCATCCCCCACTGCCCCTCACCAGCTGTCTGTTCTTTCCCCAGGGCTGGACACCCAAGAGAATGTTTGAAGAGTCAGACCGTTTCTTCACCTCTCTGGGCCTCATCCCAATGCCACAGGAGTTCTGGGACAAGTCCATGATCGAGAAGCCCTCGGACGGGCGGGAGGTGGTGTGCCACGCCTCGGCCTGGGACTTCTACAATCGCAAGGACTTCAGGTGCCCATGGGGAGCAGGTGGTGGCCACGCCGATGTGGTGCTGGGGCAGAAAGCGTCTCTGCAGAATAAGGGCACGTGGGCTGATGCCACCGCAGTGTACCTTGCTCTGTGGATGTGGCACCCCAACTATGGCACTGCCCTTAGTGCCCAAGATGCTGGCAGGAGTCCCCATGGGGGATGGAGGGCAATCCACGCCTGCCCTGACCTGTCCTGGAGAACGGAAAAGCTGATGAACAGGGACAGGGAATGGTCAGGGTCAGCAGGAGATGCAGGAGGAGGAAGAGACCAACCCCATGGAGTAGGGTCAGCCTAGTCTGGCACCCAGATGTGGGGTAGGGATGCACAGAAAGGAAAAATAGCTCAAGGGGATGTGATGGTTCCCAGAGGTTTTCATGCCACCACTGCCTTCCCTTCTCCCCCAACCCTTGTGTCCTGCTCCAGGATCAAGCAGTGCACCGTGGTGAACATGGATGACCTCATCACAGTGCATCACGAGATGGGCCATGTCCAGTACTTCCTGCAATACAAGGACCAGCCCGTCCCCTTCCGTGACGGGGCCAACCCCGGCTTCCATGAGGCTGTTGGGGATGTCATGGCCTTGTCTGTCTCCACCCCCAAACACCTGCATAGCATCAATCTGCTGGACCAAGTCATGGAAAACAAAGGTGAGCTGGAGGGCCACACAGCAAATGTGGGGGTGCTGATGGGAACAGCTGGAAATGCAGATGGTCAGGAGGGGCTGGGCAAGGTGGAAGGGCTCAGGTGGCTTTGCATGCATGGAGGGGACAGGACCTGTTAGGGACACCCATCTCTGAGGCAGAATGATCCATGGAGGGAGGAGAGGTGGATACAGCACTGTCTTGCTCACATCTTCATGGCCTGGGCAGAAAGTGATATTAACTACCTGATGAGCATCGCCCTGGACAAAATCGCCTTCCTGCCCTTCGGGTACCTCATGGACCAGTGGCGCTGGAAGGTGTTCGATGGGCGGATCAAGGAGGACGAGTACAACAAGGAGTGGTGGAACCTCAGGTAGGGTTGAATTCAGACCCCTATGGGACAAGGGCCTTGGCTGTCATCCTGCTGGGTGTTTTCTCCTTGTGGTCCAGTTGACTGCAATGAGACTGATGAGATACACACCCCCTCCCTCTGTCCTCACACCCCACTGTACTCCTTCCTACCTCACCCCACCTCCTCCTCCCCAGGCTGGCCTGACTCTTCCTCTCTCACCCAGGATGAAGTACCAGGGCTTGTGCCCACCAGCACTGAGGTCTGAAGAGGACTTTGACCCTGGGGCAAAGTTTCACATCCCCGCCAACGTCCCCTACATTAGGTGAGCCAGCAGGGAAGGGGTGCAAGGGACACCACTTGGATCCCCAGGTCAGATGCCAGTGATGACACCTTTTTCCATGGCTGGTGGTACCGTCCTGCCTGGGCTGGGCAGCTCCAGAGACCCTGACAGAGCTTCAGAGAAGAAGTCTGGATTTGGGGTAATTTCTCCCTATCCAAGGAAGATGAGCTCATCCACTCCGACAAATGTAAAACACGTTATGGAAGAAACAGCCTCAGCAGGTTGAGCTGAGCTGAAGCAGGTGTAGCTCCAAAGCCAGTGACAGTCCTCCAGACTGGGAGGGTGCAACCAGAGAATGAGGGGAGCCACATCCTCTCTTGCACAGGCACTAGTAAGGTCCATTCCCATCTCTTCATCCCTCTCCACCAGGTACTTCGTCAGCTTTGTGATCCAGTTCCAGTTCCACCAGGCACTCTGTAATGCAGCTGGGCACAAAGGTTCCCTGCACACCTGTGACATCTACCAGTCCCAGGAGGCTGGGAAGATGTTGGGGTAGGTATGTGGGCAGGGCACAGCCAAGGCTTCTGTGTCCCCAAAAACCTTAAAGCCAGCCCAGCAAGAGAGGAGGCAACACAACTCCTGGTCATCCCTCCCGTCCCACAGCTGGGGCAGGGACACCTCGGGGTGGGCGCTGGGGCTGTGATTGCAAAAGCAGCCACTAGATGGTAGCTAGGCCCCTGGCAGGGGGAAGGCTCCCTCCTCCTCCTCCTCCCAGCCCCCAGTTCCTTAGGGAAAACAACCCCCTTACTTTAAGAAAAGCACCTGCAAAATTAACCCTTTCACCCAGGGACTGCTCTGCGTCAGGCTGGATTCACTGGAGGGTTTTAATCCTTGCAAACCCCTCTTCCCCCCAAGATAAATGTCCTTCCCTGTGCTCGGGGCTAGCAGCCCGATGGTTCTGGGGGTTCAGACTGTACCCTGATGCTGATACCGAGAGCCCCAAGGGAAAGGGAGGGCGATGAGGAACACGTTGGAGCTGATTTCTCCTGCCACAGGGATGCCCTGAAGCTGGGTTTCAGCAAGCCGTGGCCTGAAGCCATGCAGCACATCACGGGGCAGCCCAACATGTCAGCAGAGGCCCTGATGAGCTACTTCGAGCCACTCATGACGTGGCTGGAGGAGGAGAATCAGAAGAACGGGGAGGTCCTGGGCTGGCCCGAGTACAGCTGGACTCCTTACACAGGTATGCAGGGCTCAGCCAAGCACAGCAGCTCCCAGACTGGCCAGGGCTCAGCCCTCACCAGGGTCAGAATGAAATGCAGCTCTCTTGGTGCCCCTTGGCCATCCCAAAAACCACAGGGTGTTTGAATGCTTCTCCTTGATTCCTCGTGGAGCTGAGACCAAAGGGCACCCAAGAGACCAGCAAGGGTGACCAGCTGGTGACCCAACACACCACAGCCCGGAGCCCTCAGCAACAGCCGTGTCTCTCATTTCTCTTTTCCAGCCACTCCAGCCCAAGATGACTCCAACAAAACTAATTTCCTAGGAATGTCCCTGACCAAAAGTCAAGCCACAGCAGGTGGCTGGGTTCTGCTCGCCCTGGCACTCATCTTCCTGATCACCACCATCTTCTTGGGTGTCAAGTTCTTCTCAGCCAGGAGAAACCAGGCCTTCAAAACCAGCTCAGAAATGGAACTGAAATAAGGCAGCCACCAGCAGGGCAACACAGACAGGGTGCAAGCATGGGCACACTTGCCAAGGAAGCTGTGGGTTTCCACAACCCAGGATTCCTCTCTGCTATCAGGTCAGACGTTCCTTTCCACTATGCAAGAGCCAGAGCAGAGAAGAGCTATTTATTTGTCAATGTCTGAATCGGGGGAAAGAGAAATTCCGGCACCGGCAGGCACGGAGCCGTCACAAGCTGCCCCAGGGCTGGAGCTGGTCCAGCCTGGTCACCCACCAGCCAATTCTGATCTGTGGGCAAAGCCATAGAGACTTGAGTGACAGAGGGCAGTTTGGGGAGGGACAGAGCACATCCTGGTTTGCCTGCTGCCAGGCTGTTCGCTTGCATGGATGAAAAATAAACCTATGTCTTGTCACCCTCTGAGCAGCAGCTCAGCTTCTTGCCTGTGGGCTGGGGCTCAGTGGAGCAGGGCTCTCCAGCAGGAGAGCTGCCACCCAACCCAGTGCAAACACAAATCCCTGGAGACCAGCCTGGCTTTGGGGTAACATAACTGCAGCACCCAGCTTCCCCCCTCCCCATCCAAAAGATCAGCATCCCTTTGCAGCATCTCCATCCTCCCCTGAATCGCGGCTCCCGTCAGAGCTGACAGCTCGTGGGTTCGCAGCGAAGCACGTGCCGAAGGGAGGGGCTGAACCGGGGCCAGGAATCCCCGAAGTCCAGACATGAACTGTTTAAAGGGTTGGGGGGTCACCAAGCCCAGGCTGGGACAAGGCTGGAGCTCACGACTGCTGTGACTCCAGCGCTCAATGACACATTTACGTAAGAGCCGGGGAGGGGGGTCCAAGGTCAGCGATCGCCTCCTGCCCTCCAGCTCCTGATTATCTTGGGATCAGCCGTGCTTGAGTCCCACCCACCTCCCCCCGTCCCCGGCCTCGTCTTTCTTCTGCTTCTGTAAATAAAACTTCGTATTTGTTCTGCAGTGATTAGGTGCAAAACTAATCCCAGGCTGGGGATTATTGCAGCCTTAAAGAGCTGTGATCTGCTGCAGCCCGAAGCAGCAGGGGAAATGAGGGGATCTGGATGATCCACCCGCCCCTCTCCCATCCGATGGCCTCTGCCCTCGGTCGTGTCTTACGCCGGGAAACTGAGGCTTGGGAGCGGCTTATTGCACCTGGCAGACGAGCAGAAGGCAGGTGTCTGCCCGCCCACGCTCGGGTGTTTGTTTGCTTTCCTTTCCATCCTCCTGGAGCACGGGACGCCCACGGGGAGGTGGCACCCCAGCCGTTCGTCTTTCTGCCGCGGTCCCCAGCCCCCGGGAGCTGCAGCCCCAGCAGCGCAGAGCAGGGAGCAGCAGCAGCCCCGGAGCCCGGCGCTCACACGCTGTCCTTCCCTCGCCACATCCTGGTGCATCTGCTTTATATCCCGGCACACCAGGCTCCCTCCTCTCCCCCCTTCCCGGCAGTGCGCTGCTCATGGAGCAGAGACCTGGCACGGTGAGAGCCGAGTTGGAAGCCAAGTGTATTTTCAGCCTGGGAAAGCAGGCTGGTGCAGGTGTGCTCCATCCAGCTCAGTTCCTCACTGGTAATTTTGAGCTCCTTGGCTCCTTTCTGCCCCATTAGTGGAGGAAAAGAGGTCTCCGAGATCATCAAGATCCTGCAAGTTTCATGAAAATTGCTTTCTGGGGAAGAGGATTAAAAAAAAAAAAAAAAAAAAAAAAAAAAAAAAAANAAAAAAAAAAAAAAAGAGAAAGAGCCAGCCACACGGAACACTGTCACTCAGGGACTGCAACCCACGCTCAGCCCGAGCTAGACATCAGAGAATCCACACAGGGGCTGAGTTTGCCCTACCATGGACACGAGGGTGGATGATGGGTGCCCTGAGCTGTGCCCAGAGGCAGACAGGCAACTCAGGCCTGCCAGCCTTGCAGAAGACAGAGGCAGACACCAGGTTCCTTCAGCACAGGTCCCAGCTCTGTGCAGCAGGTGGGATTGGACACCAGCCAACCTTCCACACGGGGCCAAGGTCCACACAGCAGATGGGATGGGGTTGGACACCAGGCTACCTTCAACACAGGAGCAAAGTCCACCCAGGAGATGGGGCTGGACAAAAGGTTATGCCCAGTCCAGCCCAGGGGGAGGCTGCAGGTCCCACCTTGAGCTCAGCTGAAGCTTCTTGGCTGAGATGGGGGGCCTGGGTGAAACTTCAGAGGGCAGCGAGGGCCGGCTGGCTCCCCGAGGGCTCTGCCAAGCCAGCAGCAGTGTTTTACAACATAGCTTTAAACCGAGGATGATTTCCCTTCCCCGTTGTGATAACATCTGGAGAGATTTTGCTGCCTTCTGGCTTCTGCATCATGCTTGCAGCTGAAATTAGGAGGCTCAGCGAAATCACTCCCTAAGGAGAAAAAAGAAACGTAAAAGCAGAAAAAAGGAGGAGATTCCCCTTCAATTCACAGAACCCCTAGAGAGGAGCTCAGGAGGCAGCGGGTACCAAGGCTTGGGGGGCTGCTTTGCACCCCCCTGCCTGTACATGGAGCTTCCAGAAAGATTTGCTTTAAAACCAGATGAATTCAAAGCAAGAAACACTCTGCATTCCCTACACCATCACAAGGACCCTCTGGGTATCAGAGACGCCCATTTTTCATTTTTTAAGGTTCATTATCCACCACAGGAAGGTGGCTGGGGGTTCCCACACCCTGCGGCCCCCTGGTGCTGGTGGGGCCTGGCCAAGCCAGGTCTATTCTTAGCCGCCGGGTGGCCGGGCAGGAGCAGACAGGGTGCACAGGGCTGCGTTCCTCACATTCCCCTTCCCCGGGGACAGGGAGCGCCTGGAAATGCGCAGCCACAGCTTGGCAGCAGCTGGGGGCCGTCAGAAGGGGCCACCGTGGGCAGAGGAGAGGGGCGAGGTGGAGTTGGGGGAGTCTCAGGGGACAGCAGAATTGTGGAAGGGATGCAGTGAGCTCTGGCAGGGACTGGGAAAGCCCCATCCCTGCAGATCCCTGTCCTTGGCTTGAGCCCCTGCGAGCTCAGGTCAGCACCATCCTTCCTTCCCCTCTGTACAAGCAGGGCTGAGGGGGGTGAAGGTGAATTTGGGCGTGAGGGACAAGACCCCATATTCCCCTCCCAAGCAAGATCAGACTCCCCTGAGCCCCATGGCTAAACTGGAATTCCCTACCAGGGGGTACAGAGCCAGATTCAAACCCTCCCAATGTCCATCCTTGACAGAGGGGTGCCATCCGTGCCTGTGGCTGGATGTACTGGGCACCCAGTGGGGTCCCATCCTCACCAGGGGATGCATCCAGGGGTGCCAGCTGGGCTGACCCCCCTCCCCAGCCCCACAGAGTCCCAGTCCTGCATGGGCAACATCGCCCTGTCTCGGGGTGCCTCAGCAGCGGGACCCCCAAGCAGGCTCTGCCCCTGTCCCAGTGCTGGCAGGGAACTGTCCCCACCCCTCGAGGGTCCCCCCTGAGCTGGCACTGTGCCACTGAGGCATCCCAGGTGACAGGGAGAGAATTGTTCCACACCAGCAGTGCTGGGAACTTGGCACTTGGCTCCTGTCCCCCCTTGCCCGGGAGTTTCCCGTCAGACAGACCCGCTGCCAGCACCCCCTTCCCACGGCTGCATCCTGCCTTCCCCTGCTCTTCCTTGCAGCATCACGAGTTATTGCAGCCTGCAGGCCCCATCCATCCTCCTGGCAGGTGAGTCACGAGCCTGCCCCGTGCCTCAGTTTCCCCTGCTGTGCAGTGAGGACAGGCAGGATGCCAGAGGGGATGTCATGAACTGAGAGGGCCACGTCCCAGAGCAGAGCCTCCGTGGCTTTTCCTGCCACTTACAGTTGGGAAGTGGCTTTGTCAGGAAACGGAGGAGGGGGGATGGTTTAATGTCACTGAGTCCTTCCCAGATTTGCAGTCTCCCAGGGCAGGGAAGGCACAGGCTGATGAGGGTTCAATTTGGCTGCACATTTTACCCTTTCTTTTGGGTGGGGTTTTTGTTTTATACTTAACAAACAAACAACGTGGAGGTGAGAGCCTGAAAAAATATGTCAGGATTTGGAGTGGTGAGGCAGAGGAAGGAGCCAGGACAAGGAGCATCCTTCCACCTGCAAAATAAAATTACAGCCCCAATTCCTCCCTCCCGTGTCACATCCGTGGAGCATCTCCCAAAAGTGAAGGGCAAAGCAGGGGCATGAGCCATGCCAGGCAGAAGGACACCCAGGGGTGTCTGGGGACAGCCCTGGCGGCTGGAAGCAGCTTTGGGGAGCACGGAAGCCCCATCTCTCCCTTCCCAGCTGTGTTTGCAGTGTGGCTCTAATTACAGAAAGACGGAGAAATGTCGTCTCTCGGTTGGCAAACATTTCTCCTGGCAAGTGCCAGCCGACAGCTGCCACGCTGGGATCCAAGTGGGCTCCCGTCCCCTCCGTTCCACACCTCCCACCCCAAGTCCATACCCCATTAAGGCTGCACCTCCTTTCCCAATGCGCCTGTGCCTGTGGGCAGCCCCTCACTGAGCAGGTGATAACTTCCTGCACAGATAATAAATCCCTGCGCTTCCAGGAGCAGGGAGGGGGAGGACACCCTTGGGAAGCACTCAGGTCTCCTTTGCCCTTGGAAACCAGGTGGTTTCCCACTGATTCCCCAGGGTGTGGGAAGGAAGAAAAAAAAGGGGAAAGGCGCAAAACCTCAAAAACATGCAATGAGGAGGAAGAGGAGGAGGAGGAGGGGGGAGAAGTAGAACTGAGTGAGGGAGGAGGAGGAGAGCAGGGCAGGGAGAGAGAGGATTACTGTTCAGTTAAATTAGAGGGAGCCCTTCAGCTGACTTGAACAGCAGGAGAATTTGCCCAAAGACCCCAATTTTTCCAATTTGGGATAAAATGTAAGCACGGGATTAACTACAAGCATATGCTTAAAACCCAGGGAATTGAAAGAAGTCTGGGCATAAAGTGCTCCGAAGAGGGCAGGGAGGCAGGGCACGGACTGGCAGCTGCATGGGTGACCCAGCTGTACAGGGAGGGATGCACTGAGGGGACTGCAGAGCTGAGAGGGGACTGGCAGGACCATGGGTGCACTTGCAGGCTCCTGGAGCTTGGTGAATAATAACCTGAAAGAGAATGACATGACTCCACATGCAGGGGCTGTGTGGGGAACAGGGGCTGGTAAGAGAGGCTCTTCCACCAGCCACGTGCTGGGATGAGATGCCCTGGCTGGAGAAAGTGGGATCAAAGGGGCCCCACTGCTATGCCTGGAACAGGACAAGCCTTTCTGGGGTCATTGCACAGCCCCAGCCCTGGCAGAGGGGCTGGGGGGAAGGGGCTGTGCCCTGTCCCATGCCCAGAGCCGCCCTGGTGCCCCCACACTCCACTCTGGGGACTCCACCAGAAGGGCTCAGAGCCGGCACATGCCCTTTCCATCAGACACATCCTTGTCCACGTGATGTGTCCATGAACATCCCGGACTGATTTATGGGATGAGAGGAGGGCAGGAGGCCAACCTTAAACCCTGACTGCCTGGTGATTAATAATCATAATTACTATCATATTAGCTGTAGTAGCAATAGTTTGCTTTCCCCTGCAGAACTGGTCATCCAGGAATCTGAGAGGTTTTACCAGGCCAAGTGACCAATGTCCCTGTTTTCTAAAGGAAATTGCGGCACAGAGCTGTCTCCCTTGAGTCACACAGTATATCAACAAGAAAACAGAGAAGGCAGGAGTCTGGACTCTGTGTCCCTCTCCCTCCCCCATGCTATTAAGCTGCATCTGTGTAATATAGAGCAAAACATCCTCCACGACTCGCAGTAAATCACGGCAGAGGCAGTGTGCAGAGTGGATGGGGGGAGATAATGGGTTTTTCACCCTCTTCAACAATAGAACAAGTTTTTCTGCGTTAGGGAAGGCTGACTTCTCTGAGAGATGGAGATAAAAACAGCACTGAGGCTCTGAAATGGGCCTGAAAGGGCACCTGCCTCACCCACTTGCATTGCTGGCCCAGGGACAGGAGGCAACCCAGGCAAACCATGCTGTGGGTCGAGTGCCCCACTGGCATGGCCTGGCCCACATGGGCATTACTGAGGTGCACTGGAATATTAATTGAAAATCCCAGCAAAACACTTCTGCTGATGATAATGGACCGTAATCCTCTTAGACCAATTTCATGCCTGAAAAATCATGCATAACAAAATAATCATAGGAAGCCCCTCAGTGGACACTGTCCTTAGCAGTGGACACAGGAGAAGAGGGTCGGCCAGAGCCTTTCAGGAAGGAAAGGGAGATGGTCCCCTTGACCTCCACCCCTGAGATGGGCAGGAGAAGAACTGAATTGGGTCTAGGTCTGAACATCAGCTCTAGCAGTGCAGATCACCCTGGGACCCCGACGTCCCACAGAGACCTGGGGACCCACCAGGGCCCCCGTGCCCTACAGGGCCCATGGGCCTTTCTGAGACCCCAGAACCCTGGAACCTCCTGTGTTCTCCGTGTCCACCAGAGCATCCAGGATGCCCTGGACTCTCCATGTCCCTCAGAGTTCTTAGGACTCTCGGAACGCTCCATGTTCCTCCAGGATCCCGCGTGCCCGCAGAGCCCTGCGCCACGCTGGGTTGTCCCATGCCAAGCCCCCCCAAACAAGCAGCCAGTCCCCCCCCCCGCCGGCCCCGCTCGCCCCTTCAGCACCACCTCGACTGGACAGCGCCAGGTGCGGGGCCCCGCACCTGACTCGGCACCCGGCACCCCGGGCCCCCCAGGAACACCCTGACCTCCTCCTCGGAACCTCAGGGACCTCTGGGAGCACCCTGGCCTCCTCCCCGGCATCCCCCGGCACCGCCAACATCCCGACAGAGCCCCCCCACTTCCCTTGCACCCTATTTTCACCCCCTGGCACTCCCTACTCGACCCCCTTGCGCCGATCGGCACCTTGTCCC
>VZTZ01031079.1:103241-144196 GCA_013400955.1 Drymodes brunneopygia
GGGTGTCCCCGGGGGCACGGAGGCGCCCCTGTGACTTCCCGAGGGGGAAGAGGGGTGGGCAACAACCAGGCAGTGTCCCCGCCGGTATTTATAGACAGGGCGACACAAGGGGACGAGCCATCCCAGCCCCGGTGTTTCCCCGGGGGCTGGGGACACCGCGACCCCCCAGAGTTCCCGGGCTGGGAAGGTGTCCCCGGGCTGGCGGGGAGGGGGTCCCGGCCGGCTGGGCTGGGGGACAGGGTGTACCCCAGCGCAGTCGGGCTCGCTGCCTGTTTGCTTTCAACTCTGCGCTCTCGGCGGCCGCCGTCCCTGGTGAAATGTTGCCATTTGCTGTTGCTCCGAGTAATCCCTTTATATGAATTTTTGGGCTGGTTTCGTGTCAAATACAGCGAAAAGTCCGTGCACATCGGGGAGCGCTGGGGTTTGCGCGCGGCTGGGTGGGGGCGCGGGGGCTCCGCTCCCACTGTCTGGGCACCCCAACGGGGCTGGGTCCCCCCCACAATGCTGGGGATGACGGGAGGGGACCGGGGTGCTGGGGTCCCCCAAAAACTGAGCTCGAGGGGCTGCTGTGGGGTGCCGGGGCTGTGCACCCCCCACTGCCCCGGCTCACTGTGGGTTTTCTCCGGCGTCCAAGTTTCCCGGGTGGGCAAATTCCCCGGCGCTGCCATCCCTGCCGGATCTGCGCTGCCTGGCCTGGCAGTGACTGACGTGACCCTGGGGATGGAAAGTGAGAAAAACTGTCCCTGGTTCCTATCAGTTCCCGCTGGGAAGCGGCGGCTGGGGAGCAGCGGGGCCACGCGGTGAGGCGTGACAGCGAGGACGCAGCCAGGCCCCCTGTTCCCTTCCCACTCCCTGCCCGCTCCCTGCCCGCTCCCTGCCCGCTCCCTGCCCGCTCCCTGCCTGCACTCTGCCAGCCATGTCGGGCACCAGCTGGGCTCTGCCGAAACATCACCCCACGCTCCCCCGCGGCAGTTTCGTGCTGTGACAGGTGTTGGGAGACACCAAACCAGCACACCTAATACACCTTTGCTACAGGCAGTGAGTTCTTCCATGCCTGTGGGTGCCTTCACCCCCAACACCGCAGCTCCCACGGGTGTAGCTGCTCCTGGTGAGTCCCCAGAGAGGCCCAACTCTTCCCTGTCAGGGTCAGTGCAGAGCCCTGGTACCGTGGGACCAAGGGAAAATCTGCAGGTGAGGGCAGAGCAGAAAGCAAATTGGGGGTGAAAAACCCCCCAAGGAGAGCTGGCTCTGCAGCTCCTTCCCATCCTGGTCTTGGTCACATCCCTGCGCTCAGCACAGCTTGCACCGGCGCCCTGCCAGCCCTGTAAATCCTGTCCTGCGCCAGCCCAGCCAGGATCCAGACTGGATCCAGTCCATGGAGCTGACACTGGATGGGGAAACTGTTCATCACAGGTGGGGACTGTGCCCCAGGACTAGGGCTTTGGGAGAAGGTCCCCTCCTTGTGCTGTCTTCCAGCTGGCAAAGCAATTCGGATATAGAAGGATCGGGAAGAAGGAACTGGGAAACATTTGTCTGGTGGTTTGTGCTGTTTGCAGCATCGGCACCAGCATCAGCCCTGTGTGGGAAAGGGAAAGGTGCCGGAGTGGGAGTCCCCCACAGAGGGCCACCAAGGGGCTGTCAGAGGGTGGAATGAAGCAGGAGACTTGTGCAGCATCCCTGGGGACACTGGTTTTACTGGGAAGCATCCCGCAGAGCTGGGACTCTGCAAGTGCTGTTGGGGAGAGCCCTGATGTGACTGGGAGGGGTTCCCCCACCTCACCAGGTCCCAGTGCTTGGTGCTGCCGCTGTGCAGAGGTTTCTCTTGCATTTGGGTGAAATTCCCAGTAAAGCTGGAGTGCAGCAGGGTTCTGGAGCACACAGGCTGCAGATGCCATTCCTGGGTAATCCAGGAGATTAATTGGGGTCTGGGCTGGGAGGCAGCCTCCAAATGGACCCTCTGCTCAGACTTGCCTCCAGCTCCAGCCTGGAGCTGATGCCAAACGCTGAGGGAGATGGTGCTGGGGGGAACATGGCATCCACCACATGAGCATCCAGCTCCCTGTCACATCCCAACAACCCTGTCCCAGAGCCCAGCACTCCCCAGTATCCTTAAAAAAGAAAATCAAACCAAATCAAAGCTCACCCCCAAGATAAGGATGGAAGTGGCTCCATGTGGGCTGGATGACGTGGGCAGTGCAGCGCTGCCACAGTCCCTGGCAAGGCAGCAAGTCCAGCCCCAGCCCAGCCTAGGTGGCTGCAGTGCTGGGAGGGAATGGGGCAGCACCACTCCCTGCCTCAGTTTCCCCTTTCCTTCACTTGAGCACTTTTCTTTTTGAGCACAGGGGTCACAGAGCCCAGCAGGGTCCAGATTTTATCTTCAGCCCAAAGGCACAATTATCCTATAAAATATTAGGAGAATCTAATGTGATGGGTTTCACCCTGCTTCCCATGAAGCCAAGCCTCACGCTCACTCCTCCTCTTGCCCCTTGCCTGACTTCTGTCAAATCTGAGCAAGGGTGGAAAGTCTTGAGATAACTCAGGTCCCTGATAAGCTCCTGGGAAGGGACAGAGGCTGCAGCTCTCCCCTCTCCTGCAGTGCTGGTCAGGGACAGATTGCCCATTTGTTAGACAGCACAGAGTCCCCACATGCCTGTGGTGAGATGTCAAGGCTGCAGGGATTGGCCAATCCCAGCAAAACTGCCTCTACCAAGAATCCCCCCTTTGGGTTCCCCTGTCCCCACAGTCACAAATTCACATGAAATTGGGGCTACTTTATCTCTCTGAAGAGCAGAGCAGTACCTGGGATGGTGTGGGCAGAGGTCAGCCACCCTCCCCCCAGACCTCCCCCCAGACAGTGTCCCCAGGGATCCTGTCTCTGCACAAGCCCCACAGTGGGTGACATCAAAAATCACAGGCTCCCCCCCTGTACCCAGGCTGTCCCCAGTCCCTGTGGGTCCCCACCACCCCTCTAAGCCTCGTGCTCTCCTGCAGACCGCAAGTTCCTCATTGCCAATGCCCAGATGGAGAACTGTGCCATCATCTACTGCAACGACGGCTTCTGCGAGATGTTCGGCTACTCCCGCGTGGAGGTGATGCAGCGGCCCTGCACCTGCGACTTCCTCACCGGCCCCGACACCACCAAGAGCTCCATTGCCCAGCTCACCCAGGCCCTGCTGGGCTCCGAGGAGTGCAAGCTCGAGATCCTCTACTACCGCAAAGACAGTAAGAGTCACTTTGTGGGGCGATCCAGGGGTGGGAGGTGTCGTCTGCCCTGGATTTGGGCTGCAAGAAGCCAGTGGTGGGACACAAACAGCATCTGGTGCTACCAGGGCATCAGGATTGCACCCAGGCTCAGGGCTTTGCTGAGAGCAAATCCAGAGTGGCTCCTGGTGGGATGGAGGCATCTCTGCTGTCATGGAGCACACTGGGACCTTGAGCAATAGAGGATGTTGCCAGATTATTTGGGAATCAGGTCATTTGTGAGCGTTTGGGGATGGCTCAGAGCTCCTGGGAGAAGCAATGGCATTGCTTGTGGGATCCCTGCACCAGGAATGGGAGTGCAGTGGGAAGCCCATGGAGAAGCCCAGCTGGGACACTGGTCTCCCAGTCTGTGCTCCAAGATGAGACGAGATAGAGCCCCCATCTCTGCTGAGAGGGGTGCAGCCGATGGCCTCGGAGCTGCCTCTGCAGTGAGCAGGATGCGGCTGTGCGTGCACAGATGGAATTACGTTAAGATGAAAATGAAGCTTTGATGGAAAATACGAGTGATTAGTTCTAATACGGCAGGAAGTTAAATAAATATTTAGTGCTTGATGCTGCAAAACAGCAGTGGCCAGGGCTCCCAGAGGCAGGGAAATGCAGGGCCGGTGCTCATGGGAGGTTAAAAATATGAAGTGTTTCCTTTTTTTAACCTGTGGAGCTTTCCCATCGCTTCAGATTGTATTGATGGAGGCTTGGCCTGAGCACGGGGCTGCACCCACTGCTGGCAGCTCCTGGGGAGCCAGTTAGAGGAGAACCACTGGAAGCAAAAGGAAGGAGCAGGCAGGAACCCTGGCTCCCAGCCCAGCACCCTATCTTGGGGGCTGGCACCCGGGTGTCCTGGCCTCCCTCCCAGACCCTATCTCCCGGGCTGGCATCCAGGTGCCAGAGTATCAGCCCCCAGAGTTATTTGCTGGCAGCACCTCTCGTGCTATCCCGGCGTTATCCCGGCGGGACCTGACCCTGCGGTGGCAGGATCAGGCCACTCGGTCGAGGCTCTTCCTGTAGGGCCAGTGCTGGGTGGAGAGGGGCCGTGAGTGGTGCCAGGGCTGGGTGCAAGTCCCCTCCTTGAGCAGTGCAGGGCCTGGCTGGAGCCCAGCGCGGTGCAGGAGACACAGAGAAGCAGCGCACGCTGTCCCCCTGCTCCATCCAGTGCCACTGCATGGCCATGCACTGGCAGTGCCAAGGACAGCATGTGCAGCCCTGTTCCATTTCCTCCCTCCCTCAGGACAGTTTCCCGTTCTGTCCCTGGGGACTGCCTGGCTTGTGAGCCCGATCCATCACCATGCTCCCTGCTTTGAAGCTTTCCTGCTGGGCTCACGGGATGCTCGGTGCTGTCCTCAGAGCCCTGCTCTTCCTCTAGGCCATGGGGAACTCTCATTGCAGCTCTGAGCTGCTTTCTTCTCTTTTTTATTAAAAAGGAGGGGAAAAAATAAAAAAGCCCAGAAGCAAACCCTTCATGTCTATTTTTAAAACCCAACCCCACCAGCAGTATGCTTTCCAATTGTTTCCCCCCAGCACTCAGCCTGCGACCGCTCGGCCCATTATAAATGGGTCTTATCGGCAAAGAAAAGGCTTTTGCATTATAGGGAGCTGCTACTTAATTAGCCAGCAGAGCTCCAAACCTGCCTGTCCTCCTTTTCATACCAGCAGCACCAATCTCCAGCCTCGACCTGCTGTTTATTACTGCGGTACTCCCGGCTCTGCAGCCGGGGTTGTTTCCTCGCTCTTCTGGCTGACAGAGGCAATATTAGACCCAAAATCTGCCCGTTGGAGCCACCCAAGCAGGGCCAGGCTGGGATGGATGGAGGTAGGTAGGAAGGGGCCACCCAAGGGTGTCTGGGCCAGTGGGTTCTGGGGACAGGCAGGATGCTGAGCGATGGGGTGATGTGTGTCCCTGGGGACAGCCTGGCTGCTCGGTCCCCACCTGGATGCCCACGCTGCCATCAGCTAATTATAAACAGAGCCAAACAAGCCAGGGGTGCCAACAGTGGGCCCAGCTCCAAAATGGAACCAAGAACTAAGTACCTGTGGGGGAAGATAGGACCAACCCAGCCAGGGCAGTTGTCCCTCCCTGCCACACCAGCCCCAAAAAGGCCTCGCAAAGAGGGAAGAGCCCGTTGGCAGCGCGTGTGGGCTCTAATCCCCAGCTAAAAGCTGGGAGATCAGTGAAAAGTTAATTTCCTTACAAGATGCTACACAGCTGGAACTGGCCCAGACAGGGGGGTCAGCACGGGATCAGCTCCTGCCGCAGCAAGGAGCAGCCATGGCCTCCAACCCTGGGGACACACAGTCCACTGCGGCCAGGGCAAGCTCAAATCCTCCAGCATCCCCTGGGGATGACACTGAGGAGCTGGTGGAGCTGAGCTGCATCCAGGCTTGGGTTTTTCCTTCCCCAGGGGTGATGTGCTTTGCAGTGAAGCCACTGGCCAGGGCTCACAGGGTCCCCAGAGCGGGAGGTGGCCGCAGGTGCTGAGTGCCACAGTGCCAGCATGGCCTGAGCAGCAGCAGCTGGTGGCACTCGCTCTGCTTAATCTGCATGAATGTGATGCTGATGAATATGAAAGGGGAGATGTGGCTGCGACAGCTGGAGCAGCTGGTGGGGCAGCCCCAGCCCCTCCATCCTGTCCTCTCCTGGGCAGAGCCCACAGCTCGTCCCCTCCAGCAGCAGTTCATGTCAGTCCCCTTGAAACCAGGATTAGGGACTGGGATCAGGCTGGCAAACTCATAACACTGGTGTGGAAGCCAGGATTTTCCCGTGGGGACTCCAGGAGTGGGAGGGTCAGAGTGATTGGGGTGCCCTGTGCCCCTCAGCATATCCCCCCAACAGGTCCCCATGGGGGGCTCGAGCAGGCAGCCAGGCAGGCGTGGGTTGGGAAGTGTCACCACACCCAAAGGGGGCAGGGGTATGTGAAATGTCCCCTCTGTCCCCAGCCCAGGGCACATCCATGGCACTGCACCTCTCCAGCAGCTGCTGCCTGGCTAAGGCAGGTGGGGATGGATCCAACCAGGGTTTCTCCATTCAGCTTTGCAAACAGCAACGTGTGATGTGCCCAATGGGTGCACTGGGAGCAGGAGGGCAAATCCCACCAGCAACTGCTGGATCCTGGCACTGCCAGGGACTTGGTGCTGGCAGCCCCAGGGAGCCTCTGCTCCTGCCCCCTGGGGGGGTCAAGGCAGGGCCAAGGGACTTCTTGGGTGTTGGAGGAGCAGGAAGGCACAGCCAGCTGACAAACCCCAACCCCCAGCTGAGCTCTTGGCTTGTACAAACCCATGGGGTTTATGCCAAGCTAGGGCTGTTTGCTGTTTGCTTTAAGGGTCAGTCTGTGACCTCGAGAAAGGGATGGACACCATGGCCAAGCTCCAGATGGGAACTTATAAACATCCCTCCTCACAATGGCAAAAGCTCTGATCCCAGACATCTCGTGCTGTGGAGCCGATTCTGCCACCCCTGGCATGGCTGTGCTGCAGCTCCAGGCACCCCCAGTGCCCTGGCTGTGCCCCAGGGCCAGTGTGACCACGGCACAGAGCTGGCAGAGACATGTTTTTCATCCTCTGCTGCTCCACAGATGCTTTTTGCTTGGACCTGATGTCCCATGAAAAAAAGGACAGGCCCAGATCATCCCCAGCACCTCCAGGAATGCTGCCTGAAGCAGGCTTTTTCCTGAGATCCCTGCCCTGGCAGAGTCCCTGATTCCTACCCCAAGCCCTCCATCCTCATCCTTAACCACTGTTGCATCCCCAGTGGGAGGTGGCCCCATGTGCCCTGGAACAGGGCCCTGGGAGGGGCAGATATCCCTAGGAAAAGGTGTCAGCACTGCAACTTTGGCCACACAGCCCTGCTCCAAGATGGGCTCGTTCCTGCAGCCAGCAGGATTCAGCAAGGGAAGGACGGAGGGCCTGGATGTGGCCACTCACTTCTCTTGCAGAGGAGTTAAAGATGCATTTTGCCAACCCCCTGTATTGATCCAGGAGCCCTTTTGGCTCCTGGGGATCAGAGCATCCTTCCACCTGCACCCAAAACCACCCTGCTAGGCTTGAATCTTTCTTGTGGCCACATTTTGGGGGGTGCCCTCATCCACCTGCTGCTCCTGGTTTCCCTTCTCCCGTGCTGCTTCCAGCCAGCAAGGTCTGCAAGCACAGGAGTCCCTGCCCTTCCTCACTGCACAGGGGAACCTCCTGTCCCGCTGATGTTACTTAATAAGGTCATTTTTGCTGGCCTGAGTTTCAGTCTCCTGATGCCCTGTCTGGGTGTGGGGAGAGGGGCCAGGGCAGACCCTGTGTTGCACATTCCCTCCCTGTTCAGGGGGATGCAGACCTGTGGGGGCTCACCCCAGGTCCCAAGAGTGACCAGTCTCCCACTTGCTCAGACTCTGTCTCCATTTATTTCCATCCCACCTCAGGGATTTGCTTTAGGGCCTCCCAGCAATCTGCGCTTCCCTTTGAAGTTCTACCCGGCCCTGACACTGATTTATCCCAGGATGGGAGCACAGCTTGGCCCTCCAAGCTTCTCTCTGGGCGTGCCAGCCACCCCCAGAGCACAGCTCTGTTCCCGTCCCTGTCCCTGTCCCCTCCATGCCCTTCCCAGCCCCTCTCCTCTGCTCCTTTATATAATACCACTATAGATTTAGCCACTCTGCCATGAGACCCTGCAGATTAAATCTCCTGGCCGGGGGGAGGGCAGGCCTGGGTAAGAGCTCCAAGCACAGATTAATAGCTCGCTTTTTTAATATTCATAACAATACTGGCTTGTGTCCGGCTCTCGGAAACCCCCGTGTCCTGTTGATTAGTTTAATACTGATGATACTGACAAATGCATTAACCACCAGTGGCTGCGGGGGATAAGAGCGACAGGGAGGGAGGGCCCCCAACAATGACATTTTTAATGTTATTAAGTGTTGGCTTTTATCAAGGTCAGAAGACACGGTGGGTCAGAAAGCACAAACCTCCAGGCACTCCAGCTTGGGGGAGCTGGGCTGGGTGCTGGAAGATCAAACTCAGGAGTTTAGGGAATGAGCTGGTATTCCCAGCCCATACGAAGCCATCACCTTGGCTGTGGGACCCTTCAAACCAGCACCCACATCGTACCCCACCTGCTGAGCCCTTTCTGCAGCCCCCAGGCTGGGTTTCACCCCAGATGGGCACAGGCACCCTCATGCAGGTGGCCACAGAGCACAGGCAGGTTGTGAATGCCCCCAGGGCTCCTCCAAGAGATCATTTGGTGGCTGGAAAAATTAGATGGATGGAGACAGATTAGCTGAACAGCTGAAGGGAAGAGGCAGTCAGATGGATGGGGACAGTCGATGGAGGAACGAGGATGGGAGGGCAGGCCCGAGGCCCCTCCCGGGGCTGGCTCAGCCCACTGGTGCTGCACTGCCTGTGCCTGATTTTGGGGAAGAAGGATGGGGAGGCTCAGCGTTCAGCAGAGCTCAGGCTGGCTCACCTTGGGGAAACTGAGTCAGGGCAGGGGGTGCCATGGGCCTCCCAGCTGCAGCCCCTCCACAGAGCTGGGGTACCCCAAATCACAGCTGCACCGAGACCCCGAATCCTGGGGAAATGCCCTGTCTTTGGACCAGGCTTAAGTGAATCTGCTGCTCCCACTCCTGGCCCTCTCTCCCTTGACATCTCCATGCTGTGTGATGTTGGTCTGAGCAAGGCACTGAGCTCCTGGCATGCAGGGCTGTGCCTGGTGGGGCCACTTTTGGGGTGATTCTCCTGGTTTTGGAGGGTGTCACACCAAATTAACTTTTGGCCAACCCTGAATTGGCCAGTCAGTAGGGCTAGATTATTGCTGTAGCTCCCTTCCAACAGAAATAGTCTATTTTATTTAATTTAAGAAGGGATCAGCGAGGGGCTCACAGTGACATTGGCCAGGGCTGCTC
The DNA here is from genome assembly GCA_013400955.1 of Drymodes brunneopygia. Taxonomy (NCBI): domain Eukaryota; kingdom Metazoa; phylum Chordata; class Aves; order Passeriformes; family Petroicidae; genus Drymodes; species Drymodes brunneopygia. Next base: position 112,382 of record VZTZ01031079.1, read on the forward strand.
AAGCTCAGCACCTCTCAGATTTGCAGGATCAAACCAGGCACCAGCTGCCACCCAAACCCACCCCCAGCCACCTCCCAGCTGCTCCTTATATCCCTCCAACTGGATGTAACTGGGCCCAGTTTTCAGCTGTTCAGCACTGGCCATGGGATTAACCCTTCCCATGCCACACAGGGCCTGCCAGGACCTATCCCCCCTGAGAACAGCTCCAAGCCCATCCCTTCCCACTGCCATGGAGGAACTTAGGAAGGAAACGTGCAGCAGTGAAGAAACGCAGGAGGGCAGAGCAGCTGAGCCGGGACTGGGCTGTCTGGATCAGAATTCCCAGCCCAGGAGGAAGCAGGGAGTTGATGGCTGCCCGTGCCAATGAACCCTGTGGGTTCCAGGAAGTTGGTGATGCTTCAAAATCACCCCTGGGGGAAAGAAACTCCTCATTTTCTAACACACCAAAGGAATCAGCATCCGTGCCTGGGCTCCCCCCTGCACACACCAGCGCCAGCACCGACCCCGGCAGAGCCGCGGCATCCCGGGGACGGCGCGGTGTCACCCCAGCAGGCAGCGCCACCTCAGCGCCGCCCGGAACTCCTCACTCACACAGCGTCACTCACAGGGCATCTCTCCATCTAAGGATCCCTAAAAATCCTGACAAAGGGAGGGGGAAGAGCTCGCTTCTTCCTGCTCCGCCCACAGGTAACCTGCGGCGTGCCGTGCAGCCCTTCCGAACAGCTTTGACTGCCAAAAATCCACTCCCTCCTCCCCAGCTCACACATTTAAGTGGATTTCCTCTCCCTGTGGTGAGCAGTAGAGAAGGAAAGACGGAAAGAAAGAAAGGAAGAAAGACGGAAAGAAAGGAAGAAAGAAAGGAAGGAAGAAAGAAAGGAAGAAAGGAAGAAAGAAAGAAAGAAAGAAAGAAAGAAAGAAAGAAAGAAAGAAAGAAAGAAAGAAAGAAAGAAAGAAAGAAAGAAAGAAAAAGAAAACAAAGAAAACAAATCCCAGCTGCTGGGGTCTTTAAACAGATTTCCCCATATCCATTTCTTTCCCGTTCTTGTGCCTGTGTGTGTGTCTGTGTGTGTGCACATCCCTGACGTCACGGCAGATTTTGAAGTTGCCCGATGCCGGCCATCTGCTCCTGATTACGGGAGGCCCTGAGCTCCTTAAAATTATACGCAGAAAGGCCGACGTGCCCCTCCCGGCTGGAGCGCGGCCACGGCCGGAGCGGGAGGGAGCGGGATCGGCCGGCAGCGCATCCCCGCCCGGGCCGCTAATCCCCGCTGATCGCAGCACGGGGGACGGGCAAGATCGGGGATCTGCACGGGGCAAGAGCTGCCCTGCAAGGAGGTGGCTTGGCCCCGTGTCGGCTGGAGTGGTTCCTGGGTGCTCCATTGTCTCTGGGAGTTTTGGGATGGGAGCCCGGGGATGCTCAGGGGGTTTTGCCAGGGGGACCAAGGCAGTGGCTGTGGCCTTGGGGAGGTCCTGCTCCCATCTGTGCCAAAGCAACAGCAGACAGCTCAAGGAAGGGACTGACAGTGATTATACCCTAAGGGAGGGGTTTTGGAGGATTTGGTGGCAATAAAGCTGGCAAAGGAGGTGGGAAACCACCTGCATCCTTCACTTGGTGCTTTGGAAAAGACCTGCAGGTGTTTTCAGCTGCCTGTAATTGCAGACTGGTGCCTGGCTGCTGCACAAGAAGAGCCACAGAGTCGAGCTGACATCCAACAGGAAAATCCCTATGGAAACATTTGGGATCCTCCTCAACCTCCATCACTCCCAGGACACTGAGCCAGTCTTTGTGCCCCCTTTGTGCCTCAGTTTCTTCATGGCAGGACAAGACAAGGCCATGGCTGACCACTCCATGCCTCTAGGGAATGTCCTTGGGGACCGTCACACTGATCCCACCCGCTCCTGCTGCCCACGGGGTCGGGCTCACCCCCATTGCCTGCATCCAGTCCCCAAAAACTGCCTGGTGATTGCAGGGCAATTAACTGCAGCGTGATTACAAGCAGGATGCTTAATGAGGTTAAACCACTACCTGGGACTTCCGTAGTTCTTAATTACTCACTCTTTAATTGCTGCTCTCAAGTACATTAATATAAATGACTGTCTGGGACAGAAAAAACGAGATGTGATCAGTGTGATTGGGATGCTTCAGGGATATGGCCCTTTCCCAGGGCTCAGCTCATGTTCCATATCCTCCACTCCCCACCAGCAGGGATTACACCCATCAAAGTGCTTAAAAATCCACTTTTCTGCCAAAAGTGTTTGGTGCTGGGGGGGAGGGGGAGGTCAGAATCTGCTGTGCAGCCCCCCTGAGCCTGTCTCTGCTTGGCAGCCTCGTGTTTCCGCTGCCTGGTGGATGTGGTGCCTGTGAAGAACGAGGAGGGCGCCGTCATCATGTTCATCCTCAACTTCGAGGATCTGGCGCAGCTGATCGCCAAGAGCACCGGGCGGAGCCTGCACCAGCGCCTGTCCAAGAGCTGGAGCAGAGGTGGGTGTGCGGGGGCGGCGGGGGCTGGGACGGCAGCTCAGCACCCTCAGAGCACGGTTTTCTTGGGAGCACGGGGGACTGAAGGATGCACCTGTGTCTGGGCACGATCCTGCACAGGAGGAGGTTTGTGTTTTGCACAGCCACAGCCCTGCCTGCTCAGGGACTGGTCCAGCCAAACCCCAGCTGGGTGGGAAAAGGCTGTTTGAGCCAGCTGTGCTCCCCTTGCATCCACAGCTGCCTGCACACACTCCCCGAAATCCCAGAGACCTGGGAACAGGGCTGGGGACTGACTGACCCCCTGCGTGGGATGGTGCATTGTTGAGAGGAGGTCTTGCTGTGAGTGGAGCCGTGGAGTCTCCTCCATGAGCCCCCTGCATTGCTGGGTCTTCTCCATGTTTAACACTGGCTTGGGCTGGAGGTGCTGGAGTGGGGCAGGACCTGTGTGCGGGGTCACCGGGAGGGCCAGGGGACACTTGGTGTCACCAACAGCATGGCTGTGCTCTGGGGATGTCACTGCAGGTGAATGGCACAAGGACGCTGCACTGCGACGGCTCAGCCTGCCCCAGCTTCTGGCTATTCCCCACTCTCCCAGGCTCATTCCAGGGTTTTGGAGACAGTGGAAAATTCAAATTCCCTTTTTTGGGAAGACTGGATCAAAGGGAAGCTGTGGTGAGGCTCTTGAAGGGACGTGGATATTCAGGGAGGCAGATGTCAGACCTAACAAAGAGCTGTAGCTTCTAAATCTCCTCCTTCCATACAGCCCTGAGTGCTGGCCACCTCTGCTTGTCAGGGAAATAATCCCACATCTGCCTTCACGATTCCCTAGGGGTGCTGTTGGGAGGCTTTGGGCAGGCCTCAAAATAAAGCTGTGGAAGCAACATGGGTCTGTCCCCACCATGGCACAGGGGGTGGCACAGCAGGACCAGGATCAGAGCCAGGGCAGCATCAGGGAGCAACGGGGACAGCTGCCTCTTGAACTGGAGTGTGTGAGTCTCAGTGCATTCCCACTCGGTGCACATCTATATCCTGGAGCCACTCAGGGTCTGTGTACAGCAGCAGGTACCAGCAGAATTTTAGAGGGGTTTTTGTGTGCTCAGGCCAGACATGCACACAGGGGGCTCATGGACGTGTGAGTGTGAATGGACAGATCACTGTGCATGTGTTCCTAGCTCTGTGAACTGATGAGATTCATGTTTTTGATGGATTGCTTTAGTACCAGCTACCCTCTATGCATGACCTGCTGAGGAAACCCTGAATTCCAGCGTTGCTTTGCAGTCCCTCCAGCTCTCAGAATATCTCAACATGTGATGCACCCATACCTCATCCCACCCAAAGACATACCTTGGGCAAAAGACACCCAAATCACGAGTACCTGTCAGTTCCCTGCATGTTGGATGTTGTGTTATGCATCCCAGGAGGTGTTTCTTGGGTTTCCCCCTCCAGTGACAGGGAGTGAGGAAAGGCCAGAGGTGCTGGTGTCAGTACAGATGGGGCTCAGGTTTGCTGACTCAGTCTTTAATTGCTTAGCCACAGGTGGCTGCCTTGCTGGTCCCAGCTCATTGGTGTGCAGGGACAGTCGGATGCTTTGCTTCTTCCAGCTGAAAAGCTGCTCTGAGCAGTGGGGATGGGCTGAGCAGAGGGAGCCCGTGTGGTACCCCAGGGGCATTTCTGGGCAGGCTGGGACCCTGCCCAGGCAGCTCGGTGGTGTTTTGGGGCTGGATGGGGGAAACCAGTCTTGCCAAAACCAAAGAGCTCCTCCACGTGCTGCTTTTTCCCAGGGGACAATGTCTTTGTGGAGCTCATGCCACATCCCACACACCCCAGGCCACCTTTCTTGCATTTAGGGAGCACAGCTGCTGCTGGAGGAGCTCCAGGGCTGACCCAGGCCCCGAGGGTCACACGAACTCTGCAGTAGCAGTGACCATGGTCTCCTCTAGAAGAGGACAAGTGACTTTGCATTGAGTGTCACAGCCAGGGGCATTGGGTCCTCTCCACATCTGGGCTCTTCCTCTCCTGCACCTCTCTTACAGCTCCTAGCAGCCCTGGCTGCCCTTGTCCCAGCCCCAGTCCCCGGTGAGGTGGTCTCCTGGTCCCCTGTGATGGCAGGAAGTGACCTCCCTGTGTGGTCCAAATTCCCTCATTGAAAATCCAAAACAAATCCAGGAACAAAATTGCTAGAACTACTTTTCTTTCAATACCTTTCTAAATTACCATCTCTACTGTGTGGGGTTTTTTTTTCCCCTAAAGTTCCACCAAGGCGATTTAGAGGCTTGATTTCCTCCAGGTCCAAATCCCTTAAGTGGCTTTAACCTCTTTAATTGGCTTAGGGATGCTCTGCACCTTTCCCGTCTCACATCCGCACTTGTAGGGAACTCTTCTCCAGCTCAGCAGAGCTTGCTGCCAGGTCAGGGTCTGCCTTGAGCTCACGGCCATGTGATGGCATGGGAATAGCAAGTGCTTTGGAGGAGGAAGGGCCACGCAGCATGTGCGTCCCCCAAAGCCACCCAGAATTCTCCGTAGCCTCTCCCCTGTCCCGCCTCGCTCCAGCCATCACATGCAGCTAGGTCACATCTTTCTCTCTTGTGTTTTGTTTTTCTTTTTAACAAGGTGAAGGTAGGAGGTTGAAGTTTAGTCTCCCGTCCCTGCGGCGACTCAAAATCAAGCGGAAATCTCTGCCCACCAGTGAGTTTGATGGAGTAGCCATTGACTATGGAAAGGTAACCGTAGCCTTTGTCTGATCTAAGCCCACGCCTCAGGCCAGGTCCCAGCGCTCTTCCTCGCTGTCCCCATCCCGCTCCCCTCGGCTGCTGTGGCTCGGGCCATGTCCGGCGGTGGCCCCGGTGCTGGGTCAGTGCTGAGGGCTGTCCCTGCTGAGGGCTGGCAGTGCTGCTTTGGCAGTGTGGGCTGGAGCTCGACGCTGCTGCTCTGCACCTTCCGTGGCTCGTGGGGGGAGCGGGAGATGCGCCAAAGCGGGGAGGAAGCTCTGGCTCCATGCTGCAAGTTGTCTAGGATGGTGCAGCTCCAGGGAGTTGTCCACCTCAAGGAGGGGACGTGCTGGTGGCTGTAGGAGCATGGAGCAGGTGTGCTCTGAGCAGGGACTGGCAGGCTCATTTCCCCCTGTTTTCCTGGCAGGGACAGGCAGCATAGGCAGGTCCAGCTTCTCAGCCCTCCAGCAAAGATGGTGCTTCCCATGATGGAGGGTGATGCTGTCACCGACCTTGAAAAACTGTTGGTGTGACCTCTTTAGAGATTGCTGTTCTTAGTGGCTTCCTGACTGTCAAAAGTGCTCAGGGTAAAGTCAAAGTCTTGCTGTTTTCTGAGATGCTGCAGCTCAAGGCTGTGAGCAGGAGGCTTCTGCTCTGCTAAGGCATCCCCAGGTGCCAGGGTCTCACTGTGCTGGGTGGTTCCAGACAACCTGGATAAATCTGCTTCCCCAAATCATAGACAGAATGAGATGGAAGGTGCCTGTCTTCTCAGAGGTTGTGCTTGTGGTAGGTTGAAGATGTGTGTAGGGCTATCAGATGCTTTGGGTACATCATTCCTAGAGACCAGCACTGCTAAAAGCTCTGGGCACCCCCAGGCTGGAGCTGCACGGGGCACTGCAGGGTTTCAGGGCACACACATGGAAGGTGTGCATTGATGATCCATCATTTTGCTGGAGCTTGGTCAGGTGGGCACAGCCCTGCAGGTGCAGAGCCAGCCAGCAGCCAGTCTCTCCAGCCACTCCACCCCACAACCTGCCCTAAGGGCCTTAGGGATGGTGAGAAGTGCCACAGTCCCTCCTGTGGGTATTGCTGGAGGGGCACAGTCCCACGGGTTTCTGCTCCAGAAGTGAAAGTCTGGAAACTCTGCAGGTCTCCAGGGGAGGAGGTTTAGCCATGGCTAACGGTGGCTGTAGGAGAAGAAGGACCAATATGGCCAAATTTGCAAACCCAGCAGCTCCTCCAGTGCTCCCTGGTGCAGAGCACACCCTCTCCCATAAACAGCAGCACAGGGCCTGGGCACTGACCCTCGGTGGTGAGGGAAGGGCAGCCCCAGTGGTGGGACACAGGGACATCTCTGAAGAACGCGTGGCACAGCAGGTGCTCCAGGCAAGCCTGTCCCTAGGTCTCCTCTTCTCTTGCTCTCACTGCTTCCCAGCCGTGCAGCATCGCCTCGCAAAGCTCCCCTCCGGCAGGGGCTGGGAGGAGGTAGGAGCTGCCAAGTCCCCAGGGACTCGGTCGCCCCGCTCCAAAGCAGGTCCTGGTCCTGCTGGAGAGGACCTCAGGAACTGCAGTGCTTCCCAGCCCTCTGCCTCTCCTCTTACCCACCCCGGCTCCCTCTCCTTCCCCCCCAGCACGCGGGGACTCCTTCTAATACAACGCTTTCTCCTGGCTGTCTTAAAGCCTGGTGGCGACACCCTGATTTTGAGGGACTTGAAGACATCGCCCAAGGAAAACTGTATGCAGTCAGAGACCGAATCCCTCCTGGAAAAGGAGCGGAGGCCGAGCCTGGAGGCCGACCCCACCCTACAACACTCGTCCCCGAAACAAGAGCCTCCCGTGCTGGGCCCACGAGGGTCGTACCCTGCGTGGGGTTTCTTTCGGTCTCGCCCTGGGGGCAGCTTCCACAGCCTCCGCAGGGTCTCCTCCTTGGACAACTTTGAGGCTGCGAGGTCTGAGTTCCAGAGAAAATTCAGGGAAAGGAGGGCAAACTCAGGTAGGGAAAAACCCCGGAGCTGTCGGTTCTACTGGGGGAGTCAGGGTTCTGCAGTGGCCTCAGCACATCTCGGGGGGAGGTCTCGGTCTCTTTTCCCTCTGCAAAGTGGAGTTTACCTGGGCCTTCTCCCCAAAACGCCCTGGTCTCCAGGTGATTCCCTGCAGAGGCAGGTCCTGCTCTGTAGGTAGAGCCACCCATGGTTTGTGTGTGAGATGTGAGACTGTGTGAGGCTGTGTTTGGCTGCCCCATAGGAGGGGCATCCCGATACCATCCCACCTTCCCTGGAGGGAGGGAAGGGCTCTGCAGGCATGTGCAGTGTGAGCTGTGTCCATGTGTTGGAGGTGGGTGAGACACTGGCCAGGCCACTCTGAAAGGCTGGAGGGAACTCACTTTCACCATGGTATCCACGTCCAGACCTCTGGTTCTCATGAGAGTGATGATGACAAATTAGATGGAGGTCAGGAAAGAGAAGCCTCTCAACTGGGGATGAGAGAGATCGGTCTGTGGAATCCGTCTGGAAAAACGGGCTGGGGGTTCATGATCCTCCAGTAGTCACAGGTTATGGATGCTCAGGAGGAGACACAATGCAGAGAGAGGGAAGGGGAAGGGGCAGGAAGAAGGGTGGCAGCAGGATGGCTGGTGCCAACTGGGCACCTTCACAATGTCTTCAGACACCTCCTGCCCACACCACCACCTGGGTCAATGTCAGAGTGCAGGGGTTAGAAGGGGTAAAAAATTGAAAACACAGCCCTGCCCTGCCTGTAGGAGATGGAAAGGTTGGTACACACTGGGTGCAGTGCCTGGGGATCTTCCTGGAGCCCTGCTCTGGGTACAGGCTCCCACTCCTGACAACACGTTGCCACAAGCCTCACCATGAAATGACCACCTCCACGGCTCCCTCCCTGGTCCTGCACTGGGCTGACCCAGGGGCAGATCCCCAGGGAGAAATATCAGGATCCACCCCCACTACAGCTCTTCTTCTGGAGAAAGCTCTGACCTCCCTACCTGGAGCTGGGGGTGGAGGATGCATCCAAGTGGGAATGTCATCCAACTCCTGGTTCAGTTTGGTGGCCAAAAACCAAGACAGCAGCTCAGGAGCTATGTTTGTCAGGCTAAAGCATGCGAGGGTGGAGAAGAACTACCTCCTCTTTTGTCTGTTTTCATGCCAGTTTTGGCATCTCTCCCTGGTGAATCTCAGTGGGTTGGTCCCCAACCCACTACAGTCATCAGGGGTAGCAAAGGACATCGAGTGTCTCTGTGTTTTGGCAGCTGGTCTGAGCCCCCTGAAGGAGGTTTAATGGTGAAAAGATGGGTGATGTGTGGGGAAAACAGCCCTCTCTCAGGCATCCCGGGTTGGGCATCCCACGTCTGAGCCAGCCTGAAGAAGTCAAGCCTTTATGGCCAAGCAGACTTTGGCACCTTTTGGTGGCACCTTGTGGTGGTCCCCAGCTCCTCGGGGTCCTACATGAGGTCAGGGCTCTGGGGATGTGCTCCTGCTCACACTGCCCTTCTCAATGCTCCTCTCCATCTTCTTTCAGAGGCTTCCCACGTCAAACCCAACCCCCCGAACTCCACCTCGGACTCTGACCTCATGAAGTACAGGACCATCAGCCAGATCCCCCAGTTCACACTCAACTTTGTGGAGTTCAACCTGGAGAAGCACCGCTCGGGCTCCACCACCGAGATCGAGATCATCGCTCCCCACAAGGTGATGGAGCGCACCCAGAACGTCACCGAGAAGGTCACACAGGTATGTGGGCACTGAGGTGCCACCAAGGCAGTGATGGGGGGCTGCTGTTGCTGCTGGGGGACACTCACAAGCACTCCAGTGGCTTTTGGAGGAGAGAAGCACAGAGGGCAGTGACACCTGGAGATTCCATCCCTGGAAAAGCCAGTATCCCTGTGTTTGGCTATGCCTTCCTCTGAATGGCTGAAATTCTCCTTTTAGTCCCCTAAATGGGTATTTCTGGTAATCTGTGGGTGGGGAAACACCAGCATGAACTGCTGGTGATGGTGGCCTTGAAGAAGGCACACGTTTGCATGTGGCTTCTTTTGGGGGAGTTCTGGATGCTGCTCCTGCCCCCCAGCCCTGGGAGTGGAGCCCCTGGGGCACCGCTGGCCCCGAGGTGCCCAGCCAGGGACCCGGCCTGGTGCCAGCACGCCGAGGGCCACAGGGTCCCCTGGGAGACAGCAGGTGGCACTGCACTGTCACCAACACGTGTGGCACCACCGCCTGTCACTGCAGGGGACACTCACGCACTGTCACCCAAAGGGACACGAAGGGAACTGCACATCCCGTGGGGATGTCAGAGTGTGTGACAGGTACTGATGGATCCCAGAATCCCGAGTAAGGAGCTCTTCTACCTGGGGGGAAACTGAGGCACAGGAGAGCCTCAATGTACAAAATACATCTAGGGGCACCCCCCGTTGTTGCCAGCAGCAGCCCAGGGCAATTTAATAAAAATGCAGCCATCTAACCCCAGAAAAGCCCCCAGGTTTGGGAGTTTGCTCCATCAGAGTGGGGTGCTATGCAAGATTCTCCTTTTGTCTCGATGCCAGCAAACCTTTAACTTCACAGCCTCCATGCACAGGGGATGGGCTCCCCACTTCACACATCATGGAACAGTTCTTAGGCTTGTTTTTCCCCTGGCTAGTCCCCTTCATTAGTCCCTCTAATCTGGGGGTGATTGCAGTGACCTGGGATCAGCCCCTGGACTCCCCAGTGGGACGGTGAGCAGCCTTCCTGCCCCAGTCCCCATCACAAGGAACACACCAGGGATCAGTGGTCACACTGGGGTGACTGTCACAGTGGTGTTGGCCACTCAGTGTGAGGTCAGTAGCTGCTTGTGGAGTGATGGGATCAGAGCTGGCAGGTGGTGGCTGCAGGGCCCACAGAGGTCAATCTTCCCTTCACTCTCAATCTCCAGATGGGATGGGATGGGATGGGACAGGACAGGATGGATTTCTCCTCCCTGCTGCATCTTCCCCTCCCAGGGAGGACCTGCCTGTCCTCACCCCAGTGTCCCCCACACCTCCTGCCCAAGGCACAACTCCCTGCTCCTGGCTGTTAAATAATTCATGGTGAGGCAGAGACAGTGGCGAGACGCCGTCTAAAAATACCAGGGGTGGGCAGGGAGTGGAGACAGGGGCTGCTCTGGCCCTGCACTGAGCTGGCACGGAGGGCAGGCCACAAGTGCAGTGGGGTCCCAGGCTCAGCCTCACAGGGTGTGGCTGTGGAGCACATGGGGGTGCTGTGGGCTCCGTGTCACCAGGCTGGGGTCCTGTCTGCAGGTGGCATCTGTCCCAGTCCCCCCAGTCTGCCCCACTGGGCAGGAGGGTGCAGGGGACAGGGATGAGGGGCTCAGCTGTGTCAGGATACGTGCTGGGAGTGACACTGGGTCACTGCCAGCCTGCAGCCAGCACCATGGGCCTGATCCTGCCCAGCCCCTTGTGCTTGAGGCTCTCCTGGTGATTCTGAAGTGGCCCCCACCCCAGCTGAGTGCCCTTCTCCCCAGCACCGGGCAAGGGACAGGGAAGGTGATGGGTGCCAGGCACCCCGGGGCATGAGCAATGGCCTGGGTCAGCCAGGGTCACGGGAGCCTCCCCCCTCTGTCACCCACAGCCCACACACACCCTGCTCCCTCCTCCTCCTCCTCCTCCTTCTCCCTCCTGCCCTCCCTGGCTCGCTGGCAGCACCCAGCACCCCACACCATGAGCCTGCGGCTGCGGCTGAAGCCGGTAAGTGCAGGAGGAAGGGGACAAGGGAAGGGGCATCCAGGGGAACACTGGCACTGCCACCTGCAGAGACTCCCAGGGCCACCCAGGCCACCTTCCCATCCCCTAGGGGCAGAGAGGAACAGGGCTGCAGCTGCTCCCTAGCTCTGTGGTGGTTTGGATGCTCTTCTGGGGGTTGTTTCTTTACCCTTTTCTGCCTCAGATCTTTGAGGCTGTGGTTTTTTCTATTCGTTCCTGCCTGGAAAGCAAGAGGGCCTAACCCGTTCTTGCTTCTGCCACAAGAGCTAGGTGCCAGGAAAAGGGATGAGGGGCAGGGCAAGTGCCCCAGCACAGAGAACAGTATTTGGTGGCCCAAATTCAGGACTGGCCCCACAGAGCTGCCTCTAGCCGGGCAGAACGAGCATTCAGCTGCTGAGGGTGGGAGCATTGCTGGTGTTCCCAGACACAAGGTGAAGGAGCCCATCTCAGGTCTCCCGGGTGCATCTTAGTTTTGGGATCAAGCGTTTTATCGGTGTTGCTTTGTCCCCTTGCCCGCCGTCCCCACGGGAGCCGCTCCCCAAGCCCAGCTGGTGCCTCATTCCCTCCACAACGATTGCGTGTGGGTCACTTTTTCCAATCCCTCCCCTCTCGACGTCGGCGGCTCCCGCGGCTCCATTGGCGCTCCTGTCCCCACGGGGGCCCGGCATCGACCGGCTTTGATTAATCCACGCCGGGCTCCCCAATGCCCTTCGCAGCCGCATGTCTCCCACCCGCCTGGCCGAGTGCCTGCGTGCCTGCGTGGGCAATGCCACGGCCCGAGCGCTGCGCCCGCCGTGCCGGACGCTGCCCGGGCCTGTGGGGCTGGGGGCCCCCATGGTGGACACCCGGACCTCGAGGGTCAGCTGCCGCCTGGGGCGCCGGGCGAGCTGCAGGCAGGTAGGAGCAGGGGGCAGCTCTGGGGCGCCGGACCCTCCAGTGTCCTGGGGCTCTGGGATGTGGGAGCAGCTGCTGGGTGTGGGACGGGGCTACAGGGGTGGATCTGCTTTGGGTCACAGCATCAGGAGCCCTTGGGAAACCCTTGAACGAGACAGCTGCCAGTGCAGACAGGATCAGACCCTTCTTCCAGATCTGTTGCCAGAGCCGTGGTGATGCTCATCACTGTTGCCTTGGGATATGTGGATCCTCCTTTCTCCTCTCTCCTCTTTCCTCTCTCCTCTCCTTTGCAACCCAGTAAAAAGCTCCATTTTAGCTGGGAGCTCAGTGCCAGGAGAGAGAATTGAGGTGCCACTCACCCTTCTCTGCAACTGGCACTGGTCCCAGCACCACAGGGACACTGGGGGACAACAGAGCAGCAGGGGCAGGAAGGGGATTCAGCTGCCCCCAGCTCCAAATGAGCCCCTTCATGCCACCACCCCTCAGCACCCAAAACGGGGAAGCTCCACCCCTCCCGTACCCAGTGCCTTGTGCTGTGTCCCCACAGTGGCTTTAGAGCCATCAGGAGCTGACATTGGTCATGGAGGGTGAGCTGGGCCAGGCATGGGATGTGTGGGGAGCTCATTGGTGATGTGGAGAGTCCCCATGAAAGCAGAGAGCTGTGGGACACGTGACAGCATGGGAGGGTGTTTGCATGCTTGAGATGGTGTTTGAACATTGGTGGCCACAGGTGAGATGGGAAATGGGCATTGCCCGAGGCTTTGCTGCAGGTGGCCCAAGCTGTCCCTCTGCTTGAAGGACAATTGTGCCAGAAGGACATCCAGGGGAAGATACTTGCAATGGCTGAGAAAGGCATAGTGCAAGGCTTGTGGGATGCCTAATGTGCTGTCACCCTTGGGTGACACAGCCATGGGATGGCATCTCCAAGCTGCCCATCCCACAGCCCTGTGCCAGGGACACCCAGCAGCTCCTGGGCAGGTGGCACAGAGCTGAGGGCAGAAGGAGCCACAGCAGCAGGCACTTTCCTCTCTGCTGGGTCAGAAGGACATAAAGCAGGTAAGAAGCAGCCCCAAGGGTGCTGTGAGCATCAGAGACAGAGAAGGACCTTAGTGTCAGCCACAGTGGGCAACTGGGCAAACACATGTGCAGCCAACAAAGGTGAAAAGGCTGTAGGAAACCATTGTGTGCTCCTCGATGCTCTACCAGGACACAGAAGTCCCTTGCCTGGCTCCTGGCATTATCCAGCCTCTCCTGGTTTCCCATCCTTCTCACCCTGCCTTTTCCTGGCAGGTGCTGTCCTTGGGTGCTGATGTCCTTCCCGAGTACAAGCTGCAGGCACCGCGCATCCACCGATGGACCATCCTGCACTACAGCCCCTTCAAGGCCGTGTGGGACTGGCTCATCCTCCTGCTGGTCATCTACACGGCCGTCTTCACCCCCTACTCTGCCGCCTTCCTGCTCAACGAGGAGCAGGTGGAGGAGAAGCGCTGGGACTGCAGCTACTCCTGTGACCCGCTCAACATCATTGACCTCATCGTGGACATCATGTTCATCGTGGACATTGTCATCAACTTCCGCACCACCTACGTCAACATCAACGACGAGGTGGTGAGCCACCCCGGCAAGATCGCCATCCACTACTTCAAGGGGTGGTTCCTCATCGACATGGTGGCCGCCATCCCCTTCGACCTGCTCATCTTCCGCACGGGCTCTGATGAGGTAAGAGCAGGGTCTAGCAGGACAGGAGAGGACTCGTGGATGGATAGGGAGAGATGTATGGGAAAGAAAGAGAGGGATGTGGACGGTTTGGTGTAAGCGGTGGATGGCTAAATCCATGGGGAGAGGGGTGGTGGGTCACAGGGTGGAGAAAGGTGTCTCTACAGGTTTTTAAGCAGCTGGGACCTGGGATTTCATTTTTTAGGGTCAGGCAGTCCCTACTCTAACTGCTAAGAGTGGCTCCACTCCCCTTGCTGAGGCTGACCCAGCAGAGCAGGCTGGGGGCTCAGTTTAAGGGCTGGCCCCATGTTAAAGCAGAGCAACGCGGAGTCCCCAGGCAGGTGCAAAGGAGAGCTGTTTATTGCAAAAACCAGGCCTTTTCATCACACTCCCCTGTGGGTGAATTTGGGGGTGCATTGCCAGCCAGACTCAAAATGTTGGCAGTGGGATAACCCTGTAGTTACTGTACTGCCTGGAGGCTCTGCATCTGGGATTGAAAGGCAGCTCTTTTGGGAGCGATGGCTGGCAAGGTGAGGACCCATCAGGAAACACGAGCTTGGCCTTGGCTCTTCTCACTTGCTCACCTCTAATCCCAGAGCTTGTTGCCTTTATGGTCAGCAGAGGGAAACTGGCCTTCCTGTGCTGTGAGTCATCTGACCTAGTGCAGAGGCCACCTCCAGGACAAGGTGATTCACACTCTAGAAATGCGTTTTTATCCTTCAAAGGAAGCACAGCTTGGCTGGGAACGTGCCTTTGGAACATGCCACATTTATCCTTCGCTTGTCCCTGAGGTTTCCCACCTCTCCCCTGCAGACCACCACCCTCATCGGGCTCCTGAAGACTGCCCGCTTGCTGCGCCTGGTGCGCGTGGCCCGCAAGCTGGACCGGTACTCGGAGTACGGAGCGGCCGTGCTCTTCCTGCTCATGTGCACCTTCGCCCTCATCGCCCACTGGCTGGCCTGCATCTGGTACGCCATCGGCAACGTGGAGCGGCCCTACATGGAGCACAAGATCGGCTGGCTGGACAACCTGGGTGACCAGATCGGCAAGCGCTACAACGACAGCGACCTCTCCTCTGGCCCGTCCATCAAGGACAAATACGTCACTGCTCTGTACTTCACCTTCAGCAGCCTCACCAGCGTGGGCTTCGGCAACGTCTCGCCAAACACCAACTCCGAGAAGATCTTCTCCATCTGTGTCATGCTCATTGGCTGTGAGTGCCTGCGCGTGTCCCGCTGTCCCCATCCCTGCTTTGGAGGTTGGAGCATCTCCCTCTGCCTGTGCCTCTTCCACACAGACACAGGGATGGGCTGATAGAAATACGTGTTTTCAGGTCCTGGTAGATGCAGGTTTTGGGAATCTGCTGGTTCCAGGTCTGATGCAGCTGGACATGCATGTCCCCATGTCCCGCTGAGTCCTGCCCTCTCGTTGCAGCTCTGATGTACGCCAGCATCTTTGGCAATGTCTCAGCCATCATCCAGCGCCTCTACTCAGGCACAGCCCGCTACCACACGCAGATGCTGCGGGTCAAGGAGTTCATCCGCTTCCACCAGATCCCCAACCCCCTGCGCCAGCGCCTGGAGGAGTATTTCCAGCACGCCTGGTCCTACACCAACGGCATCGACATGAACGCAGTGAGTACAGCCAGGGAGGCCCTGTGTCCTCACAGCACTTTGTCCTGAGCAACACGGCATCTGGATCTGGGTCCACCCAAACACTTCCGTCCTTTTGACCAGGATAGAGAGGAGACTTGGGAGGCTGGAGACAGACTCCATCCATACACCTCCTGCATTTTCACCTCCTGCATCCCCCTTTTCTCCCTGTCATCTTTTTCTGCCCATTCCTTTATACCTACCCAGAGGTTTTCCAGGGTCATGAGCACATTTCTTGACCAGAGAGCAGGTTTGGTGGGGAGCTCAGAGTCCCTATTGGCACTGAGCACTTTCAGGCTGGTGTCTGTTGGTGTCACAGGAGTGGAGCAGGTATCGATCCAGCTCCTCTCCACACCACTGGTTGCTAAGCAAAGTGCATCCTGCTCTCACAGCAGGGAAAGGAGGGCATTTAAATAAACCTCGATCCATTTTAATTAGAGCCCAGAGAGGCAGCTGTTTGTTAGCAAAGGGGGGATCAATGGTGGAGCTGTGCTGGAGAGGCGCCGTGTCTCCGAGCCTGGCGGGAGGGCTTGAGCCGACGGCGCCGTGGGGATGAGGAGGTGCCTTGGCTGAGGTGTTCTGGGCTGGGGACTGGACTCACAGCCCTGGGCACAGACATGGTGGCTCGGCCAGCAGCAAGGCAGAGGAATGAGAAAGGATAAGGCAAGGAGGGACTTGGCCCTGGGCAGGTCATCAGCCCACTCATTCCCAGTTGATGCTCCTTTTTTTCCTTAAGATTTGATCCTGAGCACCATCAGGACACAGATTTGTCCAAATTCAGCATCTTCCTCTAAAGCTGTTGCTGCCACATGAAACAACTGGGCAGCATTTGGGGGTTTGCTGCTGGGAGAGCTTTGGGTTAAACCTCTCCAGTGGAGGAGACACCCTGGGCTGGACCTCAGTGGCAATAACGAGAAGCAGCACCATGGCACAGGTGCTCTTGCCTTAGTACAGACCCAGGTCACAAATCCCCTGTGAGAGCTGAGCTTGTGGCTCACACCAATTCCTGCTGGGTGCTGCAGAGACACAGCGTGACCTCATCAATCACCCCACGGCCCAATCAATCCATCCACCCCTGATTTCCCAGTAGGGAAACACTCCTGCTAGCCTGGGAGATGATGATGGAGCCAGGAACAAGTCGTGCTCACCAGCCCCAGCACGGCTGTTCCAGATTTGGCCACCAGCGGGATGTGAGCAAAGAGGACAGCAAGGAGGACCCCAGGGCCATATGCTGCTCTCCAAAAAAAACCCAAACCCAGGTGGTTTTCACCTTGGCACTCTGAGTCATTGGTGGCAGCAGCTTTCTCCATATTGTGAGTTTTACCTTGATGTCACCTTCAGATTCAGCTTTTGTTCAACACGAGGTATTTGCACAGGTATATTTAGCTGTCCCTGCACACAACTGTCCCATGCTGCTGCTTCTTGGCATTCAGGCAGATGCTGTTTAATTAAGGTTTTTGTGCTCTTTGTGCCAGTTTCTGCTCTCATTCATCCAAGATTAGTGGGTGTAAAGATGAAAAGGGGGATACGCCACCAGTGGGTATAAACAGATTGAACTGGTCACTTTTATTTATTGCTTGGGAGTGCTGCTGTCCCCAGCCACAAGCAGTAAAAGCCAGGGACAGGCAGGCAGGCAGGGATCCACCATGGGAAGGTCAAAAGATCATCAAAATCATGGAATCACAGAATGATTCGAGGTTGAGCTCAGAGGGACCTCAGAGCTCAATCTGTTCCACTCCCTGCCATGGGCAGGAACACCTTCCACTAGACCAGGTTGCTCCAAGCCCCATCCAGTCTGGCCTTGAACACTTCCAGGGATGGGAAAATGTCCCTGCCTTTGCCTTTTCTGGGCCCACAGTCTCCCCGTTGTGTCACGCTGAGTGTCTCACAACCTCCCAGCTCTGTCCCAGCGCTCCCTCCCAGGGGCAGTGGTGTGAGGGCATCTCTCCCTGGCTCTCCACAGGTGCTGAAGGGCTTCCCTGACTGCCTGCAGGCCGACATCTGCCTGCACCTGAACCGCACGCTGCTGCAGAACTGCAAAGCCTTCCGGGGAGCCAGCAAGGGCTGCCTGCGAGCCCTGGCCATGAAGTTCAAGACCACTCACGCCCCGCCTGGAGACACCCTGGTGCACTATGGAGATGTCCTCACCACGCTCTACTTCATCTCCCGGGGCTCCATTGAGATCCTCCGGGAGGACATCGTGGTGGCCATCCTAGGTGGGAAAGTCCTTCCTCTTGTGAGGGGTGATGGGCGAGGGGCAAAGGGTGATGGGCGGTGGGTGAGTGATGGGAGTGATGGACAAAGGGTGGCAGGTGAGGGTAAAGAACTTCCCCACATACTGGGGAAGGGAAGGTTGTTCCTCATCATCTGATGGGTCCCCGCACCAGTGGACAGGAAAAGGAGGGTCCCTGGGAGATGCCAGGGAGAAGCCACAAGGGAGGGAGGAGAGCAGGGCAGGGCTCAGCAGTTGGCAGCCCTCACTGATGACCCACTGCCCTGGCTTGGTGTCACCACCAGTGATGGCTTTCACAGTGCCACCATCCCCAGTGCACACAATCAGGGTCGGGGCTGCTGGGCATCCCCTTGTTCAGGAGCTCCAAAATAAGGGGTGCTGAGCCAGAATATCTGCAGCAGGAGTGCATGCCCAGCTGTCCATAATGAGCTGTCTCTCGACACAGGGAAGAACGACATCTTTGGGGAGCCCATCAGCCTCTACGCCCGCCCAGGGAAGTCCAACGCCGACGTGAGAGCCCTGACCTACTGTGACTTGCACAAGATCCAGCGCGAGGACCTGCTGGAGGTCTTGGACATGTACCCAGCCTTCTCTGACAACTTCTGGAGCAACCTAGAGATCACCTTCAACCTACGAGATGTGAGTGCCAGGGCTGCCCCCGGGAGCAATGTGGTCAATGCTTAAATTTGGAGAGTGGGAGGGCTGAAGCCAGGATGCCAGCAGGTGCAACAGCCACATTTCCCAGGGCATTCTCCACGGAGTTACGATTCCCCCACAGCAGGACATGCCTACTGTATGTCCCTGAGCTCTCTGGAAAAGCTGGCACAACAAGCCACACCAGTGGTACTCTGCTCTGCAGCACTGGCAAAGCATCCACAGGTTGCTCCAGCCTGGGCAAATGGGTTGCACACGTTTTGAGGCTTCTGAAGTAAGAAATATTCTCATGCTTCATTGAACTGGGTACCAGCTTCCTCTGAAACTTCCTTTTTAAATAGACAGGTTTGCAATCCCTGAAAGGCTTGAAGCATTTTTGCCAGCGCTGTTTGACTCCTTTATAATGAGCGACCGAACTTTGTCCTTTCCTGACATTTTCTTTTCAGAGACGTGAAATGTAGAAAAGAAAGTCGAATTCCCTCCATATCCTGTCCCACTCTGGGATGTCCTGCCACTTCTCAGGGTGCTCCTTCCCTCCCCACGGCCCTGACACCCTTACCTCAGTCTCAGAGCAGCAGGGACAGCCTCAGGAATCCCCTGAGCTCTGAAACCAGTCCAGGAGGCACTGGCTGCGACAGGGCAGTGGTGAACAGACAGAGGCAGCCTCACCTTCAGAGGGCGTGGGAAGAGCTGTAGCCCCCATGGCACACATGGATGGGCCATGGCACCTTTCCCTGGTGACCAGCCCCTCTCCTCCCTCAGGCAGACAGCGTTCCCCGCTCCCCCCTCAGCGAGGAGTACGACTGCACCTACCGCCGGCCCCGCCGCCGCAAGCACTCCCTGTGCCAGCCCAACAAGCCTGGTGAGTCCCTGCTGCTGGCAGAGCCCGGCCTGCAGGGTGGGACAGCGGGCTCCTCATTAATCACTGCCCTGGCAGCTGCCCCAAAGCAGAGGTCGCTGGTGCCTCTGTCCCTGCAGACCATCCCTGCAGGCACCCAAACTGCCTTCCCTCCCTCCCCTTGGGATGCCCCAGCCCTACAGGCATCCTGAGGGAACAGAGGCTGGTTTTTTTGTGTGGTACTGCCCAAACTAACCTGCTGTGCTGTCCCACAGACCCAGACACGGGAATCTCTGATGCAGAGCCATACCACACCTACTCTGAGCTCACCAACCCGCAGGACCGGCTGAGCAAGGACCAGTGGGACGACCTGGGCAGCAGCACCTCCCCCTGCTCCCAGGCCAGTGACGATGAGGCCAAGACCGGCAGCCCTGTGAAAGCTGGGCCCTTCCCCACACCCAAAAAGGATGACTTTGCTCTGCCCTCGCTCAGCCTCATCACCACCAGCGCCGGCAACAGGGAGGTCGGCAAGCAGGTGGCAGAGAGCAGCCAGTCCTATGCAGGTACCACGGGCAGGCAGAGCTGGCAGGAGGCTGGGGAGAGATGCTGGTGTATGGTGGCCTTGTCTTGGAGCTGCTCCAAGTAGCTCACATGGATTGGAGGGGAGCCACACTCCAAGGCCAAGGGTCTTTGCTGCCTTTTGTTCCCATCTGGATCTGCTCTGTCCCTCCTGTGCCACTCCATGTGTGTCAGGGTGGTGGCTGTCCATGTGTGTGGCTGATGGCTCTCCGTGTGTGTCAGTGATGTCTCCATGTGTGTCAGTGGTGGCTCCACACATGTTGGTGATGGCTCTCCATGTGTGTCAGGTGACAGAATCTGAAGCACCTCCATACTGGTGGGGCTGGAGGATGCAAGACAGAAGTGCTGAGATGTCTCCTCTCCTTCCAGCCACTCCCCTGGATATTCCCAGCATGTTCACCTTCTGGGAGGAGCGGCAGCCGAGCCAGCCCGGGGAGCCTTTGCAGCACATCTCGCTGGTGCACAGCTCACAGGACGTGCCCCTGCACACTGACTACAGGCCAGGGCAGATCGAGTCCAGGCTGGAGCTCCTGCAGGCCCAGCTCAGCAGGTGGGCAGGCTTGGAGAGGACCTGGGGGACTGTTCTGTGATTTTTGAAGGAGAAGGAAGAGCCCACACTGCAGGTTTAAGGTCCCCTGGCAGCACCCACATGAGGGGCTGACCCTGTGGGCTCTGCTGCCCTTGTTGAGCTCCTTTCACCACACACTTGTGTTTAGGGCATCATCCGAGCACGGGGGGACAGATCTGCCCACTCTGTAAGAGATGCTGTGACTGTGTCCTGCAACCAGGGCTGTGCCCACTCCTGCCAGAGCTGTTCACTTCAGTCAAGGTCCAAGTAGAAGGAACAGACTTCTACTTTTCAGTTTCCTTCTATTCCTCAGTTAAAAGTGGTTGGCACTAACCTGCCTCGCTCCATCTGTCAGCACAGGCAGCTGGCCTGGAGAATTGATCCAGATTAAAACTAACCATTGCAAATTTACCCCCCCTCTAGGGTAATTTAAACTTTTTTCAAATCCCCACTCCAGATCCCAGTTTGGCTCCACATAAAATTGGGCAGAGGATGATTGAGTGTGGCAGGAGAGAGATGGCAGGATTGATCTCTCTGTGGCAGTGCTGGTGTGAAGCTCTCTAAAAACTTCAGCAAGCAGCAGGCAAAGAAAGCATCACTGCCCCGGGGCAGCGGGACCGGCAGCTCCTCCCAGCGCCTCCCCTGCCCCGCTGCAGGATGCAGAAGGGTTCTCTGCGCTAACGCCGGGCTGCTCTGTCCCCAGGCTGGAGTCCAGGATGTCGTCAGACATTAATATAATCCTCCAGCTCCTGCAGCGCCAGCTGTCCCAAGTGCCACCCGCGTACAGCCCCATCTCGCCGAGCTCCCACAACCTGGCCATGTACGGCATCGTCCCGCGGAGCCTGGAGCCGCTCGCCCCCTGTGCGCCCCTGGAGGAGCAGGAGCTGGAGACCCAGGAGCAGGTAAGGTCACCCCTCCGGGCCCAGCACCCGCCGGGGTCCTTCTGCCCCAGTCCCGAGCTCTCCCCAGGCAGAGCACAGCCAAACACTCACGGGTCCCAGCAAAGCCACGGGGTCTTGGTTTGGGAGCAGACCTGCCCAGTGCATCACTGATTTTGGGGCACAGCTGCCATCCCAAACACTGCCAGGTTGCCCCATCAATAGGGAAGGAAGTGGGTTCCTCTGCTCTGAGGCTTCCTCAAGTGAAAAATAACATTTTGGGGCTTGGAGGCCTGATGAGGCGAGAATGTGGCTACTTCGTTTTGCTTTTACCATAACCCATACGATTCCTCGTTTCCCACCAGAGCCCGAGCTACACGGAGGTAGAAAAGTTCCACTTGAAATCCAGGGACTCCTTGTCAAGCGGGATGCAGCTCTCCGACACAACCACGACAGTCTGCTCCAAGCAGGAGCACCACTCCCCGCCTCTCCCGGACCCAGAGCCTCCCCACCAAAGGGCACCGAACACCCAGGGACTCTTGCGGGGCTCTCGTTTCCCTTCCCTCCCCGAGCACTTGGAGGCATCTCCCGAGCACCAGGACATTCAGAGACACCTCTCCGACCCCGGGCTGCCTGGCAGTTAGAGACGTGGGGGCTGCAGGCCGAGTCAAGAGGAACCTCAGCTGCCAGGCCGGTCAGTTGATGTTGGTTGTGACTGCAAGGGTAAGACACTGGACAATGCCATCGGCTCAGGGGTATAATCTGTAGCTATCTCCTGCCACCGTGACAGGACGTATAGAGTGGCTGGCTCCCAAGGTCAACGTTCTCCAGCGGTTCCCATAGAGTAGATTTCATTTGCACATTAGAGTGAACCTAGAACAGTTCTTACAGCCACCATCGAGCTGGTTTGGCCACACGGTTCCCATCGCCTCCTCCTTGCCAAGGCTTCCTCTCGAGAAGGGCACGAGCCGAGCGAGCCACAGCGACCAGAGCAGAGCAAATCCACGGCTCTGGGCTGCGAGGCCACTGTGCTGGAAACCCCTGGAGCAGGGACCACTGTGCAGAGCAGAGCCCGCAGGTATTACAGAAAGGGCACCGGAGGAGGAGCGGGAGATGTCCACGGTGTGGTCCAGGGGAAACTGCAGGTGGCAAGCCCAGGACAAGGACAGGTGCTTGTCCCACTTGATTGCCACTAAGAAGTGAAGGGCGAACAGCCCCTGCCACCTCAGCCTGCTTCAGCACGAGTCCCAGGGCACTGACTTCTCCAGCAAGGCTGATCACGCCTTGCAAACCCCAACACTTGCATCCCACAACTCCCCAGGTAAATCCAACTCCTCACTGGCCTGGGCATAAAGCACAAAATACAAAAGCACAATCCCAGAAAGCTGAAAAGCCCCAGACACCCCGTGTCCAGCCCTCCCTCCCAGCTTCTCTCTTTTGATAAAGGTTCAATAGGTGCTTCCTCCTGCCCAGCCCTTGTCCCGGCAGACTCCGCAGCGTTCCCGTAGGAGCAGCCCACGTCGCTCTGCCGCCTCGCCGCTCGGGTAGATGCTGTGATAGTCCTAGGCCGCCAGCTCAACCAATGTATCGAGCTCCCTTCGACAGTAGTCAAACTGTGAGCATCTCTTTCTCTGGAGTTTTAGTGTACACTTTGCTAATAAAGATGTTTTTGGCACCTAACGTGAATCCCAGCTGTGTTCGTTGGGAGCACCGACCCCAGACGGGCCCCTGGCCCCAGCACGGATTAAATCAGCCCGTCCCCGGCTCCAGCGGGATGCTGAGCACAGCAAGGAGCTCCCTAGGGCGCCAGCTGCGCCCCTTCCCCCAGTGAGGCACCGAGCACTCGCCAGTGCTGCTTCCACAAATAAACCCCATAATTAACCTCCTGTTAATTAGAGACAAGCCCACCCCGTCCGCCACTCGNTCCCCCCGGCCCGCCCCGCCTCTCCGTTCGCTCCAGCCGGGTTCCCCTGCAGGCTCCCTGGGCCAGGCCCGCGGCCCCCCGGCCCAGCCATGTCGCTGCACGGGAAGCGGAAGGAGATCTACAAATATGAGGCGCCCTGGACCGTGTACGCCATGAACTGGAGCGTCCGGCCCGACAAGCGGTTCCGCCTGGCGCTGGGGAGCTTCGTGGAGGAGTACAACAACAAGGTGGGCAGCGCTGGGCAGAGGGGCTGGGGCCGAGCAGGGCTTGGCCCGCCTCATCCCGGGGTCGGGGTGGGCGGGGGACGCTTGCTCGCCCTGTCCTGGATGCCCGGAGCTGTGCAGAGCCCCCCGAAGTGCCGGCGCTGGACAAGGGTCCGGGCTGCTCTCCTTGGAGCGAGCCCGGAGGTGAGGGGACACTGCGGGGCTGCGGTGGGAAGAGCCCTGGGTGCTGCTGCTTTTGGGATAACGCTGCTGCAGGGCCTCTGAGCTTCGGGTATAACAATTATGTTGACTTCAGTCACATAAGCACCGCATGCTGTGAGTTCTGTGTGGTGTAAAGAGCTGGAAACTAAAGGTATGAGGATGAGATGAGTCTGGATGCTGCTTATAGAAGTAAAACGAGCTTGGCTTGGGCATATCCGCTTTTTTGGTCAGTTTAAAGGAAAGTCCGTGGCCAGGACTGAAGTTTGTGCATATATATGCATATGGGTATAAAGAAGTTCCCCCTCAATCTGAGGAAGAACTTCTTTCCATGGAGGGTGGCCGAGCACTGGAACAGGCTGGTCAAGTAACTTGTAGAGTCTCCCTTTCTGGTGACATTCCAAACCCACCTGGACGTGTTCCTGTGTCACCTGCTGCGGGTGACCCTGCCTAGAAAGGGATGGATGCTCCTGAGAGTTCCCTTCCAGCGATTCTGTGATGTCCAGGGTGTCTGAGACCGTGTTGGAAATGTGTTGTTCTCATTGTACTTTCTTGCTGTGGAGGACTTCTGTGTGGTAACTTTTTTCATAAGTAGATAAACCACTCTCAGTGATTCCTCAGTACTTTTCCCTGAGAACAAGGGTATAATGAGGCATGAGATTGTATCTTCAGTGTTTCCCTGCAAAGTGTAAGTGAAGAATGTCACACGGTTAATAGAGACCGTGTGTTCATCTCTCAGAACCNCATAATTACCCCCCTGTAAATTAGAGACAACCCCGCCCCGTCCGCCACTCGGTCGAGGCGGGACTCGAACCGGCGGCTCCACCCCCCTCGGGGTGGTGTGACTGACATCACTTCCAGCCAATCGATCACCGACGAGGGCTCAAGATCCCGCCCCCAGCCACTGCGACCACCGGTAGCCAATAAGGTGCGGACAACGAGCGCGCCCGCCCTTCTGGGCGGGGCCAAGCGCAGCCGTAGGTTACCCCAGCCCGAGCGCGAGCGTCCGTTTGGAGTGAAGGGCAAAAGGACCAATAGAAAACCAAAGCGGGCCAAGCGGACAGGCCGATCACCCAATAGGCAGCCGGCGCTCTAAGTGACAGGCAAGGCACACAACCAGCGCGCAGGGGGCGGGGCTCCCCGCGTGGCTTCCGTTCCCGTTGTGTGAGGGGCCGAGTCCCGAACGGCCTCAGCGCCGCCGCNGCAGGGCCTCTGAGCTTCGGGTATAACAATTATGTTGACTTCAGTCACATAAGCACCGCATGCTGTGAGTTCTGTGTGGTGTAAAGAGCTGGAAACTAAAGGTATGAGGATGAGATGAGTCTGGATGCTGCTTATAGAAGTAAAACGAGCTTGGCTTGGGCATATCCGCTTTTTTGGTCAGTTTAAAGGAAAGTCCGTGGCCAGGACTGAAGTTTGTGCATATATATGCATATGGGTATAAAGAAGTTCCCCCTCAATCTGAGGAAGAACTTCTTTCCATGGAGGGTGGCCGAGCACTGGAACAGGCTGGTCAAGTAACTTGTAGAGTCTCCCTTTCTGATGACATTCCAAACCCACCTGGACGTGTTCCTGTGTCACCTGCTGCGGGTGACCCTGCCTAGAAAGGGATGGATGCTCCTGAGAGTTCCCTTCCAGCGATTCTGTGATGTCCAGGGTGTCTGAGACCGTGTTGGAAATGTGTTGTTCTCATTGTACTTTCTTGCTGTGGAGGACTTCTGTGTGGTAACTTTTTTCATAAGTAGATAAACCACTCTCAGTGATTCCTCAGTACTTTTCCCTGAGAACAAGGGTATAATGAGGCATGAGATTGTATCTTCAGTGTTTCCCTGCAAAGTGTAAGTGAAGAATGTCACACGGTTAATAGAGACCGTGTGTTCATCTCTCAGAACCCGTGTGCAGGCACTTCTGAACAGGCTTCAAGGTGCTAGTCTGGTATAATGGATTCATAGAAATAGAAGAGAGAGGAAGAGATGGATGAATACATGGATGATACAGCGTATCTGAAACTTCTGTGAAACTGAAGGTTTGCCGGTAGAGCTTGGTTTATATCATGTAGCTTCGTAGCCTTGTCAAGCTGTTTAATGGAGATTGTGGAAGATTCTGTCAGAAAGTTGGTGTTGGGGATAGGGCTCTGTGTAAGGGTGTGGTGGCAGGGGTGGCATCTCTTGGAGTGGTTAGGTCACTGCCCTTGCAGCAGTCCTAGACATGGGCTTTGCTGAGCACGTTGTAGTTCAGGCAGCGTTGAGCTCTGTGTGAGAGTTGTCTCTTTTCCTGGAGAGTGTTGTGGTTCTAGGACTGCTGCTGGGGACAGGCAGGGCCTGAGCTTGAAAACTTCCAATTTGTTTAAAGACCAACTTGGAACATTTTCATAGTCTGTACTCTGAGAAGGTAAAATAGCAAATCTGGTAACAGTTGTTGTGCAGAGGTGGCAGAATTGGTTAAGAAGGGGCTATACATTTATGTTGCCTATGCCTCTTTAAGTTTGGAGCATTCCCTGGGGTTGCTCTCAGTTACAGAGTGGTCAGATCTGCTTTTCAGCTCAAGCTTCCAGTGTAAAGCCACTGAGTCAACTCCTCTCTTCTACCCTTTTCACTCACAGTTTTTGCAGACAGCAATTGTGTAGGACTATGTAAATTATCTCTGTCTGTAAATATTACCCAGGGCTTCTCTTGACCTCTGAGCTCCAGGAATAATGATTCTGTTGACTTCAGTCCATGTAAGCACCACATGCTGTGAGGTCTGTGTGGTGTAAAGAGCTGGAAACTAATTGTGTGAGGATGAGAAAAGTCTGGATGCCGCTGCTGCTGCTATAGAAATAAAGATGATGTATGATTAAAAATTAAACCTATGCAATCAATGCAGTGAAGTGTAACCTTCATTTGTGGTGTCTATGATATTTCAGAGTGAGTTTTTTCTATTTTTGTTTCCTTGTTTGGTGCTTTTTGTAGGAAGACAGTTAACAGAGAGCTGTCTTGGCTAATTGCAAGTGTTGTTATTGCTCAGAGTACTGATGTTGTCTCCTTTACTTTGGGGACCAGAATACTCTTGGGAGTGGTGTTTCATCTGCACTGTTTTAGATGACTCTCAGCTGTGCTGAGCCCTTTAGAGAGTGGTAAAACATTCAGGGAATAGTTTCATGCCCCAGATTGGAAACTCTTGGACAGGCTGATTTTTGGGATCTGTCTGCAAGACAAAACTGGAATCCAGTTTGGGAGACAGTAGAGGTTGTGCTGTACACAGCTCACTCCGGTCACCGGAGCAGACGGACAGGTTCTGACCAGGTGCTTCCCAGGTTTCCACCTCCTCCCAAGCAGTGCCTCAGACACAGAGCGTTCAGGGCACTTCTTCTGCCAGAAGGTCATTTGTTCTGTAAGATCTAGCACTGCAAAGAAAAATTGATTGCATGCTGGAGATTAATTGGTGCAGCGACATCTTTGAGATTGTACATGACCCTAAAATAATTGTGAAATGTCATTTTGGGTAGTTACTAATTAGATTAAAGGGTTGTAGTTTTGGGGGGTTTTAAACTACTGTGAACTTACTTCACTGTTCCTCCAGCCATGTAAGAAAAGGAAGCTGTTACCAAATTCTGCATCGTTTAGTTCTGTCTGATTCTTTTGGATTAAGTTGAAAACGGGATTTTTTTAGAAGTTAAGGAATGCTGATTAAAGGCTCTTCTTTACTGACATGCACTGTTGCAATTAAGCTTTATGTTGATAAGTGCTTGGATTATAATATGCTAAAATTAGATGTGGATTTTCCTATCTTGAAGTGGGTGAGAAACAAATAAATATTTAGCATTCCTAGCTACTGTCATGGCATAATCACAAAACTAGTTGAGACTGAACATGCTGATCCTCGTTTTCTCATTGGAAAGACTTACAGGGAGATGTAGAATGGTTCAAATTGTATCTAGACTGACAGGTACCTTCCTGTAGGCATTACCTGAGTCTTACCTGGGCTGGACCTTGGGCACTCCTTTGTGCAGCAGCATTCTTGCCTCACTTGCAGAAGGGAGAGACAGGGCTCTGATATAATCGGTGTCCTAGAAATAATTCCATGTTCCATCCCCTGGTGTTCAGCCTGCACAGGAGGATGAGTGGAAGGGTTCTGTAATGACTGTGTGTGATCGAGTCCAAAGAGAAGAGTCACAGCTCTGAATATGCAGAGCTTGGAAAGAACAGAGCTTCTGAAGCATCAGTCCTGGCAGAGCAGCACCTCCTGCTCGCAGCTCCTGCCAGCTGCTCCAGCTCTGAGGGCTGTGCAGGTGCCTGAGCTGCAGCACTTGCAGGAGCTCTGGTGATGATGATAATACAGTTTCTGTTCTCTAATGCAGCCTGCACCTAAGCATGTCAAAGATTAGAGATACTGGATGGCTGAATTGCTTCACCTTTAGGTCTGAGGAGGGGTTAAATGTGAATATGCAGTGCAGGAATATTTACATTAACACCAGTGAAAGGAGATCCTTTGCTGTTTGAGATTTGCTTCTGGTGATGAGCATGTTGATTGCTTTGTGTAGGATTAATACACTCATGTTGAGTGGAAAACAGCATAAGCAAAGGAGAAATGATTAGAGGTCATTTGTCTTCTGATCCTAACCTTGCCACAAGATCTTCTATCAACAAGGACAATTTGCTTCCTTTGTAAAATCCGCTTAGTATTTCTGATCTCTAAAGGAGTTAGAAAGCTATTTGTCAATCACTTCAGAAGTCTGGGAGATTTTTGACTGATTTATACTAGAGCGTGAAGCATAATAAGTAGTAGTTGTAATAAAGAGAGGGCAAGACAGGCTGTATTTCAGTTTTTGGAAGCATACTTGGCTGCATCTTTTAGTGTTTGTTGTGGAGTGGAAAGGATGGAGCTTCTCATTGTGGAGGGGCAAGGTTTGCATTTAAGAACATCTCTAAATGAGCTCATAAAACTGCAAATTAATTAGATTTTAAGATCCACTGAAGCTTTTGTTGGTTTTTTATTATGAGGGAAAAATATGATAGATTTCCCATCTAGTTGAAATGTGTAGTTTATTAGACAAATTGCGTATCCCAGGATAAGCATAAATTTAGGATTTTTTCAGATAAACATCTTAGAAAAAGTCCATTAAGCTACTATTCCCAGGAGGAAGCTGCTGTGTGGAAAGTACTAGGAAGTTCCTACTGTGAGCAGCTTACAAACTAATTGTAGTGAATTGTCCCTGTAATGTTTGTGTTTGAGCAGCATTTCACACAGTGGGACTTTCATCCTGTTTGGGTCCTGTGGCCACTGCAGGTTAAACAAGTCCTCCCAGCACCTTTTGTTCTCTGCACACTTTCTGACATGTCAATATTTTTCTAATAACATCATGTCTGGGACTTCAAGCATTACTGCAGGTGTTGTCATGACCAGGCTGTGTGGAGATCGTTTCTTGCTTGCTCTGTTTTGCATCACTCCCACAATGGGGCAAGTTTAGCCCTTCCCCCTGACCACATCACTGTGCAAAAATGCTAATTTGGAACTCAGTTACCTAGAATCTTTCAGCAGACCTGCTTTCTTGGGCTGTTCACACAAAACATTTGAATAATTATGTTACCATTTTAGCTTCCCAATTTTTTTTTTGAAGTTTGAATCCTGTTTTACTTTCTTCCTCTCTGATGCAATTAATTGATGAGTCTTTCATGCACTTGTGACAGAACATTTTGGGTCATGTGGTGCTGAAAAAGCTTGCCAGCTACCTGACATGATCCATCACAGTCTGCAAGGTTATGGCCAAGAATTCCATAATAAGCACTTTAATTGTGCAAACTACAGCTTGTTTTGCTCTCTGAAGATGACATTGTCAGCATCAGTTCAATTAAGGATGAATTAGAACAATGTTTGTGTAGTTTAAGTCTGTGATTTAAACTGGGCTTTGCAATGTGGAAAAGAGAAGGGTGGTCTTTAATCCTTTAGGACTGGATTTCAGTTCATTTGGGATCATCTCTTCAAATCAAAGCACTGTGGTGATTATGGATACTTCTCTTTACTTATATGCCCCAGCAGCCCTTTAACAATTTCTCATTTCATTGACATGATGATGCTTTTATATTGTCCTTGAGGTGACAGAAACACTCTCAGTCTTAATGCTGTCATTAGAAATCAGTATTTTGATAAAATTCTTTCTTTTAAATATGGTTTCTCACAGGTGCAGCTTGTTGGTTTGGATGAAGAGAGCTCAGAATTCATTTGCAGGAACACCTTTGATCACCCCTACCCCACCACAAAGTTGATGTGGATCCCAGACACCAAGGGAGTCTACCCAGACCTGTTGGCCACCAGTGGTGACTACCTGCGAGTGTGGAGAGTGAGTAAATCCTCCCTAGGAAAAGATGACATGAATTGTGTTACATATTCATCTCTTGAGACAAGATTTTCTTCACTGCAATAATAGGACTATATGAAGACTATAGGGGAAGCAGAATTATCATGGTAATTGCTGCTTTAATCTGCTTATTGAAAATGGAGTTGGTGGCTGTGCTTTCCAGAGATTTAGGATGTAAAGTTGAGAGGAAAGAAACCTGGGATTAACTCCTAATGTTTTGTGCCAGTGGAACAAGTCAGGTGATGTTGCTTTTTAAGGCAGATGTCTCATTTTCTCTGAAGGTGGGTGAAACCGAGACCCGGCTGGAGTGTTTGCTGAACAACAACAAGAACTCGGATTTCTGTGCTCCACTGACATCATTTGACTGGAATGAAGTGGATCCTTACCTGTTAGGTGAGACTGACAAAATGTTATGGTTTTGGCACACTTTTGAATTTAGTCTGATGAAGTCTGGGCTGTAACTGCTGCTGTGTCACTGCATGTCCACTGGTTAATCTGATAATTAACCACAGACTGCTGCATCATAGAAACTGCTGATGTTTTCCATTAAAAAATAAAAACAATCATCTCATGGAGACTTTTTTTTTTCATTGAAAGGTGCCCTGTCCAGTGCAGAATGAGTCACTCAGGTTGGACCAGGGACACTTGGGGATAAGGGGTCTTGGTCGTGAGGGTTGGTGAGCTGTTGTTGCAGTGCTGAGTAAGGATGTGCATCAGCTCTGTGATTTGTTTCAGTGTTCTGGAGTGGATATAAAACTGTGCACTGAGCTGTGTGTTTTGTGAAGCCATTTCAGCAGCAGGAGGAGAGCCAGGAGTCCTTAATTCAGTTGGAGGAGGGGGCTGAACGCTTAAGGTTTAATTATAGCCTAGGGGACAAATTGTGAATCCAGGATGACTGATCCAGAGGTTTGTTTCCCAGAAGAGAACAGCCATTTATGTCAGGAGGATTTGCCCAGAGATTAACAGTGATAATATGTCATAGTAATTATTTACTACATGATTTATTTTTTGTGTGTTACATCTCTCATCTCTTAAGAGCTTTACTGCTAACCCCACCTTCAGCCCACAGCAACAATCAATTAATAATACCATGCCATCAAAACACTGATTGAATTTGGGGTTTGGCATGCACAAGAGACGTACAGGATGGGAATGTTGATCTCAGAGTTGCATCAGGCTTCTGAATAGATTGAGCCAGACATGAACTATTTACACTTTATTCCTGTGTGGAAGACTATTTCTGCAGCTGAAAGGTTTGGGTCATTTAAATGCATAGAAGACTGCTGGCTGTTTGACATTTTTGATTTTAATTCTGTGCTGTTCTCATGGCTATTTTGATCTGTAGATGTTGGGGGATGTTACATTAACCCAGGAAGTGATTAAATTATTTGTGACAATATTAATTTTGCTAATAGAAATGGTTTTGTTTCAGGTACCTCTAGTATTGACACAACCTGCACTATTTGGGGTCTGGAGACAGGACAGGTTCTGGGAAGAGTAAATTTGGTGTCTGGCCACGTGAAGACCCAGCTTATTGCACATGACAAAGAGGTGATGGGGGGGGTTGATTGTTTACATTGCATCTTTTTAAAGCAGTAGAAAAAGAACAGAATTTTCCATTTTCCTCCTTTTTTTTCTTGAACAGTTTAATGATTCGAAAAGATCATTGATATAAGTTTGTATACAGTTTTTTCTGAGATTATATAGTTTTGAGTACCTAAATACTGTTGGCTATTGAAACAATTATTTTTACTCATCATAGACTCTTGACTTAAGAACATGCTTGTTTTAACAGATTGTGCTCCAGAATATTGTACAAAAATGAGGTAAAACATCAAATTAGACTTGAAATCAACTTCATATCGAAGGCAATAAACAGCTTGCAAAATTCTTTCATTTTAACATTTGACTTTTCAACAACTAATGTAAAAAACCCCAAGTCTGGGAGATCAATACGTTTTAGTTTCAGTCAGTGATACTATGATTACATAAACATGTGTTTCCTCCTTTTGGCAAGTGTAATTCCTAACCAATTGCAGGGAACATCGAGTATTTGAGAGCCTGTGTGACACACAGTGTGCTGTCCCTCTGTGCTCAGGGTGTCACTGAGGCTGTCTGTGGGTGCACTGTGCTGTCCCTCTGTGCTCAGGGTGTCACTGAGGCTGTGTTTGGGTGCACTGTGCTGTC